>JAFVLL020006710.1:0-14226 GCA_021397915.2 Tor tambroides
AAATTTCTTACAGCACTTTGTGTTTTCTGTTCTTAAACAACTCTCCCTCAAGGAAACTTAAATGGAAGCATATGTCTCAAGATTATTTTGATATCTGATAAGCTCTCTTCTCTGCTTTTAGTTATAATAACTGACTTTTAGTTTGTGTGCTCAGGATTTATCATGGATTCCCTGCATTTACAGCCAATAAAGCAAAACGTAGTAAAATTCTAATAGTGTTTTATTTTTCAAATAATAATTATGGATCGAATATTCGACTATTTGTGCACACCTCTAGTTTAGAGACAGTTACCAAAACAAACACTGTTTTGTGAATCCTTTCAAAGCACAGAAAATGTGAGGCTATGTAAACCATGTTGGTTCGTGTTTTATTACTGGTATTGCCTTCCCTTTTTGGAGATGATTGTATGATATTACCATGCATTATTTAAATTAAAAAAAAAAAAAAAAAGTGTGAAAAAAAGTTGATATATATATATATATATATATATATTTATATTTGTGTGGTTTTTTTTGGTGGTGAGTAAAAGATGACAGAATTTTAATTTTTTCACTTTTATCACTTTAACTACTTTACATATTGAGTAGCTTGTGGTTGTGGAAGCTACGGTTTAAAAGGCTTCCACTAAAGAAGACTGTTTGAGTTAGTTCATGGTGTCTGGATTTGATTGTCATGTGTGACAAACTCTGTGTGTGTCATTCTCTATTTCTATCTCACACTGAAACAATGGCACTTTGATGAGGAGCAGTCACTTTCTGAAATCCCCTTTGAGTGAAGCCAAATGCACTGTGGTGACAATTAGCCACGCATCTCACACGAGGAAATCGGCAGGGCTAATCTTAGAGTCATCTCATATCTCAATGGGCATGACCTCAAAGCAGATATGTCTCTCCTGGGGCACTTACAGTAAGTCAAAGCCAAAATTATTACAGAAACACATAAAGTGACTCAACCACCACACCATAGAAGACAGCAGCCTGAAACTGTGATGTGGAAGGCATTGTGGGATGGTGGGTTGGGGAATTGAGAGGGTAATGACTAGGTCCAGAGCGCAGTGACATGAAAAACAGGCCTTGACACATCAGGGGAGGCTCTGCTTTGTTGTAGTGTTGCAGCAAAAGGTTACAAGAGGGGGAGAGCACGATACAGAAGAAGGATCAAAACTAGAGCAGCACAGCAAAGTCACACAAGTCAAGACAACCTCACAAGACTGATCAAACATCCTTCCTCCCTTACAACCATGTGCACAGGTACAAACACACACTCACACGGACGGTCTGAACCACAGAAGCAGACAGTAATTAAAGCTGTGTTGGAAAGCCCAGAAGGCTCACAGGAGATCAGTGTTTCTATGTTTTTTGAAAAAGAGAGCAGAGATAACTATCTTATTGTTCACATGAATAAGTCTGCTACTTCGCTTTTAAAGCTGTCAGCTGCTTTTTTGAACACACTTGCTGAGCTCCTGAACATGGCACAATATTCCCCTCAGATAAAAGTTTATAAAGTGTTTCAGATATGAGGTGAAACACCAAAACATGATGATACAAAGTATCTGTCAAATTTTACTTGACTAGGTTCACGTCAAAGGGATAGTTCAACCTAAAATGAGAAATCTGTCATCATTTACTCAACCTCATGTCATGTTCTAAACACAAAAGACATTTTTGAAGAATGTTTCACATGTCCATACAGTGAAAGTCAATGTGGTCAGAAACAAAACTGAATCTCATTGACTTTTTAGTGTATAGACAAAGGTGTTTTTCCAAACCTGTGTTCCACAGAAAGAAAAAAAAAAATGAAGTCATGCAGGTTTGGAATGACGTGATTAAGTAAATTGATGCAATTTTCATTTTTCAGTAAACTAACTCTTCAAGATATTTTAAATGTTTTACCTCATTGTTGTACAGGGTGTGCTAGATGATTGCTGGAGAAGATTGATTGGTAGTTGGTGGTTCTTTCCGCTTCCAAGTCAAAAAAGTCTCTCTCTCTATGATATTCTCGGTGATATTCTGGTCCCTAGATGTGGCTTGGCCTCTTTTACTGTAAATCTACGTGATTCTTTCTCTTATTTTAGTTCATGCTAGGTAAAAAAAATATATATTACATTAGTTTGGTAACATCAGTTTTAAAAAATACATTTTGTTTTTGTAAAGAGTCACCTAAATAGTGTACACTCAGATAAGATGAAGTCTCTACTCATCTGTTGGGAGAATCCTCACGCTCACTGGCTGCCGCTTCTGTAGAGCACTATCATAGTGTTGAATTGTTGTAGGGATACATGATTTTGGATTTTGCCGACATCCGATATTTATCATTTTGGCTAATAGCCGAAATTCCGATATTCCTTTTGTTTGGACACAACACCAAGTCTCTCAAATTCTTTAATAAACAAATTATTATTATTATTATTTTATTTTGAATAGTTTTTAACAAAAACTTACTTGTTAGAATTAAATAAACAGTAGTGAAGTTCTTTTATAATGAGATTACATTATGATTTATGATCTTTGTCACAATCGAGCATCCCTACTGTACCCTACCTTGCACCAGGCCCCGCGTCAGCTAAGGATGGCCCTGAGTAGGACAACAGCGCCCCCTACATAAATAAAACTCCTTACAGGATGGGCATTAGGACTTGGGGGAGGCTGTTGCTGCTGCTACTGCACACGCTAGTTACTGCTGTCTCTATCGAACAAGGATGCATCATTCTGTACGTACATTCTCAAATGAAATGCGACTATCCAAAACAGTGAATTTAATCACCATTCAGGCAAAAGTTCAAATCAAGGATAACCACACTGCTGATGTGAACTTATCACTAGCACACCCTGAGCACATGTGAGCTATTCGTCTTATCGGCAAGGCATATAGGCATAATTTTTCATATCGGGCCGATGCTTACATTTTAAGCCATTATCGGCTGAGATAATACCTGTCGATCATGCTGATACCGTCAATAGATGGCAATGTAGCATCTAACAGTATTATGGTATGGTTAGCAGTGTTAACACTAGCTAAAGAACTGCTGAATGCACATTTAAATCTGATCACTTCATGTCAGTAAAACAAACAATGCAGGACAACTTACGTGCTCAAGTTTAATACTTGGGGTTAATAAGGGATAGAAAAATTAATAGTAATGACACTTTTATTAGAAAGAACTACTAAAAAAAAACAAATATACAAGCAAAATTCATGTTCTATGTGTCATGATTTTACAACATTTATCACCCATTTAAAACTGCAGGACTCTACGGTTTCATTCCAGCCCAAGGGTCATGGTAAACTTCCACACATACTAATCCAAGACTGAGATGTTTACCTTCTGGCTGGGTCCCACTTTTACAGCTTACCTCACTTTAGAAGAATGACAGCATTTTCCTTTCTGAATAGTGTGGCTTGTGTGTGTGTGTGTGTGTGTGTGTGTGTGTGTGTGTGTGTGTGTGTGTGTGTGTGTGTGTGTGTGTGTGTGTGTGTGTGTGTGTGTGTGTGTGTGTGTGTGTGTGTGTGTGTGTGTGTGTGTGTGTGTGTGTGTGCGTGTGCATGAGTTTGTCTGTGGAAACGGCACACGCTGGGATGAAAATGAGCTGTATTGTGGCAGGCAGGGCTGGGGGCCGTGTAATACAGATCGGTGTGGTGTTGTGGCCTCCTGCAGGGGCTGATGGGAGGAAACAGCTGTAAGAGCCAGAGGGAAAGAGAGAGGCATACCAATACTCAGCGCTTCCTGGAGAACAGCAGGCTCACTCCAAAACAACACTCTCCTACCTCTCCCTTTCAGTACATTTCTTCTCTTGCCTTGTCTCCTCTTCCCTTCTTGCTGTCTCCTCTTTTCTCATTTTGTCTCATTTCTTCTCATTATAGTTTGCCTGATCTCTTCTTGTCTTATCTCACTTTGTCTTTTCACTTCTCAATTTGTCTCATCATATCTAAATCTCACCTCACTTTATCTTTTCTCTTCTCAATTCATCTCATTTCATCTTAAGGAAACTGTTTTTTTTCTGCTCTCAGTTGAGATGCGAAACCTTGTCTTTTCTCTTTTCAGTTTGTCTCATCTTTTTTCATTTCTTCTCAGGTTGTCCACCTCAGCTCACTGTCTCTTCTTTTCAATTTGCTTGGTCTTTTCTCATGTCGTCTCACTTTGTCTCATGTCTTCTGCATTTATTTCATCTCATCTTAATATGTCTCATACTGTCTTTCTGTCCTATTCTTGATTTGTTTTATCTCTTGTCAATTCAATTTCCCTTTTTTCCCTCTTATCTCAGATTGCATACTTCTAGTCTCATCTCACTTTTATCTCTTCTCACCTCTCTAGTCTCATTTCCCCTTGTCTCATCCCATTCCTTCTATTCTCTTTTTGTCTCTTTCCTTCTTGATTTATCTCAGCTTCTAACATCTATTCTTGATATGTCTCATCTTAAGTTGTCTCGTCTCCTCCTGTCTCCTAACCTCTCCTCTTAGACCCTGCTCATCTGTCCTCACACTGCTTGTTTATCTTTGTTCTTAGTGAAATGCACAGCTCTAAAGGGAGGGAGGTAGGGAGGAAAACAGGGAGACGGAGGTCAGCGAGTTTGTCTGAGCTGATGTTGCTGTCATAACCGTTTCCCTCACAGCAACACTGAGGACGTACATAAAGGTTTCTGCTTTCAAAACATGTCCTGGATCAGGTGACAAGGTCAGCGTGGCCTGTCGGTGTGTGAAGGTGTAAGAGGTGGCCTGCACAGACTACAACCATGCCCTTTCCTGACACTGTTGTCACCAGAAAACGTTGTAAACTTCATACCTTCATACTCAACAGAAGAACAAAGCTGTGATTGCCCACATGAAATATAAAAACACAGAAGCATTTACTTAAGGGCTGACATCACTGTCATCTATTTAGAAGCGATTCTCAAGGAAAGCTTAATTAACCCAACACACATCTTCTCTCAAGCAAACAGCACTCCCTACATTGAAATCACTTCATCGTGTCAGATTTCAAACAGGCTACCCAGAGTTCCCCGGTAGACCCATCCTCATTTTCTTGCTTGTCTGTAGCATCAGAAAGCTGGAACGCTAAACTTCTTAATTCCCAGTGAGAACTGGCACTGTTTGAGATCTGGCATTGCACTGTTTGTCTGTAAATTATCCCTCAGAGAGGGGGAAGATGGCATGGCTGAGAAGTGTGGTATGGTCTGGTGTGGTGTGGCGGTCCCTCGCTACTCTCTCTGGGGGGCTTCAACATGCCGCATAAATGCAGCAGACTAAATTAATCTAATCGCCGCCAGATTGCACCTAATTTATGTCCCACAAGCGAGAAACCAAACCCCACACCTCCTCTGCTTTAGTAACCTCAGAAGTAGGCTGTGATACGCCAGATCCTGAAACAGAACTGCTCCATCGTCTAAAAGGAGACACTTTTCAGGCCAGTCCAGAGGACTGTTTGGTACACAACAATAAATCTGTTATGGGAAAGACCTCCATTTGACATCTGCTCTGTGTGTTTTGGCAAAGCCGATGTCTTTGAATCAATTTATAGGCTTTTATTTGTAGCATATTAACGTCATCCCAGCTATAGAAATAAACTTCTTCCTGAGTTGAAAAGCAGATCAGTTCTCTCAATAAAATATCGCATGAGTGAAACATGTTGTGGAGGCAGACAGTCCACATGAGTCTGAATATAAATACGGTTTTAAATAGAAAACCCAGAGATGGTCAGTGTTTTGCAGGAAAGCAGTGCGAGGATACGGGCTGTGCAGAGGAGAGGATAAAAGGAGCTTTATGCAGCTTTGGCTTTACCTTAGTGCTGTTGGTGGTGATACAGTTGCTGCTCCCCCATAAGCCTCCACTCCCCATCTCTGTACAGTCAGCATTGTAAACACATTGTTGCCGCGGGCAACCAAGCCGGTGACTCGGTGGGTGTTTTTTTAATGCATGACTGACAGTGACTGGTACCTCTCCCACAATTTTGGTCCCCCTCTCCCTGTTCTCCTCCAACACAATGCAAATCTGAATTGAACGCTCTAAATCAGCCTGCAACACTCTTCTGAAATAGAATAAATATAACCAACTTATTTCACAAGTTAAATTCTGAAACACTCACATAAAAGCAAAGATGTCACTGTCAATACAAGTGCATCTTTTTGGTAAAAAAATAAATAAATAAATAAATAAATAAACAAAAACACTGATAGAAAGTCCGACACTTATCAGCTGATGTCAATAATTAAAAAAAAATGAAGTGATGAATATTATCCAATAACAATGGCCATGTTGATATATCGGTCAACCACTAATATTAACTT
Organism: Tor tambroides; assembly: GCA_021397915.2. Lineage (NCBI taxonomy): Eukaryota > Metazoa > Chordata > Actinopteri > Cypriniformes > Cyprinidae > Tor > Tor tambroides. Next base: position 6,283 of record JAFVLL020006710.1, read on the forward strand.
TTAAAATAATTTAAATATTTTAATCTATGTCTTTTTATTGAATGCATAAATATGTTTACAAAAAAAGGGGAAAATGTTGCAAATGTTGCACAACAGTTCTGCTAATCTACTTTCATGCGGAAACTCAGTTTCAAATCATGTCATTTGAATGAATTAAAACTGAAGCCTATAAGGTCCGTGTACTTTTGCGTCCATTCGTTTTTCGTTTTTTAACCCAGATGAAAAACATGAAAAAAGAACGGTTATAGTATTTTTAAACGCTATGCTGAAAACCAAAATTGAAATTGGAACCGTACACACAAAATTCTTCACGAAAAGGTAAAATATTGACTTCTTTTCAGATTTTTGTTTATGAATTTTTGTACTTTTAATAAACATTTGAAAAATGCACAAATTAATATAGAAAAATGTCGATTTTAACAGGTTTTCTTTGGCCAAATTTAGTAATGCTTCTCCCGCACGTTCAGTTGAGAACTAGAGTCTTTGGAACAATGCAGAGACTTAATGAAAATATGGTTTTTAAAATAGACATAAGCAGAATCCTGGGAACTTTATCGTCATGAAATGATATACTGGGATATAATTTTGTCAATTTTGTGTGCTATCTGGGTCACGGTTTCGGAGAAGACCATGCATGGCATGTACCTTACATCGTGTTAGAGCGCTACACACGGTTTAATATATGGGGTAAAAATAGAAATATATAAAGTTGTAATCTGATACAGACAGGCCGGGTCCTGAATCACTGAGGGTGCTTCTGAAATCAGTGACGGTAATATACATGTTGACATATTTTTGCCCTGTTAATTAATGGTGCATTTATATGCAGATGTCACTCCCGAAACCTTGCAGCGTGCAGCTGTCACTGGTCCAACAGCATCATGAAAAACTAAACTTATTCACATTCTGAATGGATTAGCCAAGAAAGCGCGCAAAGCGCTCTGCGCTCCCTATAATAATTATAAAACTGTCATTCATTTCAGTTTATGGAGATCTCACAAAAATCCCTTATAATCAATGAAGATCTACACTGCACAATGAATCTCTTATTTACATCATGTTACACTTTGTTTGTTATAATGAGAGACTCCTGGGGCCTGTTTCATAAAACAAGTTTACCTGTTTTATGAAACAGGCCCCCGATTGTGCAGCACTGAACAAAACTGTGTCTTGGAGTTGATTCTAACTTAAAAGCATGGCCACTCAGGAAATCAACAGAAAATGTCAGTCATCCTATTTCTAGCTTTTGCTTTTTTTATCTCTTGCTTTTTCGTTTCATTCCCTCTAGCACTCCCGTAGAACTTGCCCGGGATACAGTTATTTGCAAAGAAATATGTAACGAGTATTTCATACATGTTTTTAGGCGTGAAAAATTATTAAGATCATAAAAATATCGAAGCTAAAGGTTTTCATAAAGCAGTTAGCGCGAGAGGGCGCTAGTGTCTGTATAAGCTAAAAAAGGTAGAAATTAAACTTATAGCCTATATACATTAAAAAACAAACTTTTATGATTTTTAATGAAATCGGATTTTTGAATAATGAAAATCTGTTTGTGCCTGCTTATTCTATTCATCAGTGTTTGAACCATTAAAGAAGAAACCGCATTTTCCGTATTTCATTTCTGGGTTAAAAAACGAAAAACGAATGGACGCAAAAGTACACGGACCCTATAAGAGCATATCAATATAAAATGTAAATAAAATCAGAATCAATTTAAATTTGATTTAATTCTATTTGATTCAGATTCTAAAATCACATTCACATTCTAAATTTGAATTCAAATTCACATTTGGATTCTGAATTCAGATTCAAATTTACATTCAGATTCTGCATTCGAATTCTGACATTCTGCTTCAAATTCAAATTTTAAATCAAAATTGAATATTGAATCAAGAAATTGTGAATCTGAAAATCAGTGCTCTGTCATCATCTAAAGCTTCTGTGGAACCACCACCGACGTAAACACTTGATTACACATATATCCAGACATCAAGAAGCATTGTGTGCAAAAGCATGAGTCAAAGAACATTTATGTATACCTGACATATGGCCACTTTATGAATTGACTTACGGTTCAGCGAGCTTAAATTCTTAGCCACAAGCAGACAGAGGCAGAGGAGCTACACTAGGCCCATTAAGACATAAAACACCATGCTTCAGTCATTCAACCAATCAGAGCTCTGCCAGAGGGTGTTAAGGCCTGTCACAACACATGAGTCCTCAGAAAACCTGTCATATGGCTGATGGGCTTTTATAAAAATTCCCTTTGAAATTTTATATATATATGACGTCTGTTTGAAGTTTAAGTTTCCAGTTGTGAAGATGGGTCTGTACTCCTTAACATCCTTTCTGACCCAAGGCATGGCCTTAGAGGGTTGAATGGGCTTTTGGGTCAATGAGAATCTGTGATGGGAAAACCTGTGATGACTGAACACATACACACACATTTGAAGTGAAGTGTCACTGGCCGTGACTCTCTCAGGCCCAACGGTGTGATTCGTTCCTTGATAAATATTTCATCCCAACTACTTTCTTCACTTACGGTCAAATGTAAACACACTAATCCAGCCTTCATAGACCAAACCTGGGTTAAAGAGCATCAGATGGGCTCTGCACTCAACGCTGCACATCGGGCGCAAAAAAAAAACACCCTTTGATTACACTTCCACACTTCTTCTACCCATTCCACACTTCACCACTGTCCCCAACCCCACAGGTGAGAGTTACACGACTAAATGGGATTTCATTCAATGTCCCTTTCGGATGTTGCCATGGAAACCCCGACAATAACAGCATGCGGAGTTACATGTGGCTTTGTGTATGCCAGTTGTCACTGAGGCATCATGGTAGAGAAAAACAGGAGGCTATTGTGCACAGCCCTAGGGAGTGGCATTGACATTTGCTTTTGCAGGATGCACTCTCAGCTCTATTATAACAAGATCCATGGCAGAGTGCCTCAACACAATACCAGCCTACTTCTGTTGAAGACTTGTTGTCCAGGAGTGATTCATCACCAGAACTGTGGGGACTCACTAGGCACAAGGTGGACAAATCTAAGCAGGACACATCCTTGGAAAAACTAGAATTCCTAAAGAGAACGTAATTGGAATGTCTCACTGATGTAAATATACCGCCGGTCTGGATCACCTTCCAATGGATGTGTTGGCTGCATGCCGTAAGGTAATTTCCTTGTGTTGCTGGCTGTGTGTGTGTGTGTGTGTGTGTGTGTGTGTGTGTGTGTGTGTGTGTGTGTGTGCCTTCACAGATGTATCATTACAGTCGGGGTTACTGCAGAGCAAAGCAGGGGACTCCTTTTAACAGACAGACAGCCACTGCTCAGGAACACCACCTTCATCCACCTCAAACTGGAAGACCTCATCTCTGCCTGCTGCCCAGACTAACAAGCTACAGTGTGCTGGAATATAAACAGGAAAAAGAGCAAGACTCAGGAAAGAGAACAATGGTGTCAAACTGAGACAGTAGTGACTGAAACTCTGAATCCTAGAAATTATTTGAAAACCATGTGCTGTACAACTGCAAGTAGAAGAAACAATATTACATGATGGATTTTGTTTGTAATATTCTTACTTTTCATATATTATTTTCTTATATTTTTATACTACTAAATACTACTACATAACAGTGTGCATACTGTTAATAACTACTTTCTACAAATAACTGAAAAATACAACTCTAAAAACTGTGTGTGTGTGTGTGTGTGTGTGTGTGTGTTTTACAAACCATTCTGAAATCTACAATTGATATAAAAACAAAGCCAAAACAAAGTTATGTTCAAAATTTGAAGTTGATATCACAAAATTGAGGTTCCTGTGAGATTTTTTTTAGGCGCTATACCAAAAATAGCCACCGGTGACACCCAAACTCTACTGATTTTATTAATGAATTTTACTGTCAAAAATGTTCTTGAGTTCGATTCCAGTCTCAAGGTCCTTTGTCGATCACGCTCCACTCTCTCCACCCAGTGCTTTCCTTGAATGCTTGAATTTTGAACTTTTAAGTTTTATAATGATATCTAATTTATGATTACTATGATATGTGATAAGGGAAAAAAAGCTATAAAAAGAGCATAGATTTGACAGGCTAAAATGTTCAAGTGAATTTGGCATCACAACATTACAATATACAGTATGAAAAATGGACATTCATTTTGAACTTTGGCAAAGATTGTATTTAATAGTTTAATAATTTAGTGTTTTTAAATTATTAGAGAGTTTAAAAGTTAATAAATTGAATGTTACAATGATTAATTTAATCTGAACGTAAACAGATGAGAAGAACAGACACATTTAAAATATATAATATCGAATACAGAAAAATGTATATAAAATATATTTACATTAAAAATGTATTCTAGGGGCCTGACTGAGATCGCCATATTATTACTAAAATAAGTCACACTGTAAAATCATTCAATATTAAATTACCTTATTAGGAAATTAGTACAAAACATCAGACTCACTTAATTTTTAATGACCTGATCTGATAGACTTGCTTTTGTTTGAAATGAGATCAAAGCAAACTAACATTCAACATCTGAAATTGTGTTTCTAGGTTTATTTGTGTAGCTGAATACCTTAAGAATTCTGAATAAAAGGGGGAAAAAACAAAAAACAAAACAAAACATACTAAACTGACCCACATAGGAACACACAACACATTTAACATACACCACAAATCTCCAGGCTCTTCACAGTTGGTTTAGGCTGGTATCCAGACTGCACTCGCCAGACCTGTCACTCCCAGCATTCCATACTGCTGCCATGACAACTGGTTGTAAATGTCTTAGACCCCCGGTGCGCGAGCATTGCCGTGTGACCCTGTCCTGTCAGGGGTCAGTCTCACTACACATCATAAGTAAAAATGGAAAATTGAGCCATGGACAGACATGCCTGAGAGAAGGACACAGCGAGAGAGTGATCGAGCCGGCCCGCCCACTGACCGCTCATTGACTGTCTGAGGCATATTGCACACAAAAATGGCAATGGCTGTCTCAAAATAGCATGCACCAATCTGACTAGCCTACTTTATTCAGGGTTTTACATCATTCTGCCAAAATTTGTGAAGTTCATGACATCACGTGCTTTAAAAATATTCAAGAATTTAGTTTGAGACCATATTCTGTCTTTAATTGTTTTTTTATCGCTGTGTTTAAGCATTTGTTTTAGTATTTTATTTATTGTATTATTTTATGCATTTTATTTTCTTACTCTTTTAAATCTATATTATTCTCTTTTTTATTATTCTTTTCTGTCTAAGTAGACCCTAAATGTCACAAGTTACTCAATTTCAGTCTAATTAACATAAAATGTAAACGTAAAATGTAAAATTTGATAAATAAAATAATGTGTATTTTACAAGAAAATTCTCTCTTTACATTAATGCACATTTAATTCAGTGTAATGTGTTGCTTACTGTTTCATTGTAATTACTTGAAAAATTGACCAGCAATTTTTTAATGAAAGTATTTGTCTTATTTTTTGTTGTATTATGTTTTTAATATTTTTTCTTTTAATATTCTTTCCTTTCTAAGTAAACACTGCATGTCACATATTGCCTAATTTTAGCCAAATGTGCATACAACGCAAATGTAAATTGATTCAATAAACTATATTTCAAATTTTTAAACAAAAACAAAGATTATTGAAGCATGTTTTACAAGAAAATACTATTTCACATTTAATTCAGTGTGTTATTTGCCATTTTATTATAATTATTTGTGAAATTTACTAGCAATTTCTAAATGAAAAAGGTTTTTTTTTTTTTTTTATATTGTATTTTAGTTTGTTGTTTTTCATTTATCTTATTTTATTTTATGTATTGTTGTTTGTATTCTATTTTCTTGTTCTTTTTTGTACTATTCTTTCTATTCTAAGTAGACTGGATGTCACATGTTGCTCAATTTTGGCCAAATTCACATACAATGTAACAGTTAATTGTATGAAGTACACTGTAAAATATTTATATTAAATATTATATTTGTATGTATTTTTTGTGAAGTAAATAAAACCGATTATTAGAGAATGTTTTTCAAGGAAATAATGTTTGTACTGTTTGCACTTCAATGATGTATTTATTTGAATCTGTTACTTTACATTTCTTAGTACTTATATTGTGAAATTTACTAGCAATTTCAGAGTGAAAAAGTGTATTTTTTTCCAGTATACTGTATATATCAGACAAATCCTTAAACATGCAAGCAATTTATAGAGCAATGACAATGCATGTGCCAGCTATGTTAAGCACTTGACATGTCAGTCAGACAATCTCTTCCTGTCTAAGTAGGAAGTTTTAGACCATGATAAGCTGCAACGTGACCAGACCGACTACACTGCTAAGCTTTATTGAAAATATGAAATCAGATTCTCTCCTTTTGTATGTTTCTATTCAACTCACATATTAAAGGCTTCCACCTTTCAAATTACAGGTTACTATAAAACCTGATTTCCCACAGCATGTTAATTATACAACACCTCATATATTTGGCGGAGCACACAGGTGGTGGACAGCCTCTTTATTATTAAGGGACTTAGCTAGAACGAGGAGAGGTGCGCGTCTGCTTCACCGAGAGGCTTATGAGCTGTAAAGACAGACTTTTATACAAGCGGTTATTGAACTCTCCTCATCAGATGACTCCGTGCGCCAGCTGTCTTTTCTCTCACCTTAGTGTGGACAGGTGTGGGGCCACCTGCCATGCACCTGCTCCTCGCACTGTCCTGCCGTGCAGGTGCACTGCCACTGGATGCGAACAGGCCTACTTTCACTCTCTCACTTTCTCTGGCTCTTGCTCTACCTGGAAAGATGAGGCGATTATATCATATTGACATCTAGATTTCACCTTCTAATCTCTAATATTCTGTCTTTGCTGTAACCGAATTTGCTTTGCTCTAAAACACTCGCACATACTCACAGAAACACAGATGTCAGTCCATCATACAGATGTCCCAGGCCACCTCGCACAGATGTTCAGGTACAGTGCGATGCATGTAGACAGGGTCACTCAAATGAGAAAGGCGAGTCAAGCTGGCATTCAACAGCTGATGTGAAATCCCACGCGATGTCCACTCACACCTGGAACCTGGGCATCACAAATGGATCAGCTTCAGGCAAATCCACATTTAATGTGTGAAATATACAACATCTAAAAGGCACGAACGATTTAAATACTAATGAGGATTAATGTACATCCTGCGTTTGAAAATATGCACTGTCCTGCAAAGCATATTTAAACCTTCTATATCCCTCATGGGCAGTTCATATTGATTAAATGTTGGAGAAAATCAATGCAAAGCATATGTCAGCAATGTGATAGAATCATAATTTGTCAAGGCAGTGAAGCTTAAACTAATGTTAATAGCATCAACAATTATATATCGCTTTTTCTTTGAAGAGAAAATTAAAATTCCGTCATGAATTACTCACCCGATGTTGTACCAAGCCTGTATGCTGTTGTTTTTCATTGCAAAGTATTTTATGATGCTTTTTAGGTGCATTTGTATCCTTTTAAAAGCTTAACAGTACCTAACAGCACAATGAATATTCTCACTATATATAAAAAAAGTTTGTAATTTTTACAGAAAATACTGATTACTTCTAATTACTTAACTGTAAGTGACCTTACCATCAGAGCGAAGTAGTAACTGATTACATGTAATCTGGATTACATAATCAGATTTCAAAAATTAATTATTTGCACTGTAAAAAAAAAAAATCCGTAAAATTTACGGTAAAAAAACAGCAGCTGTGGTTGCCGGAATTCTACCATAAAAAATACAGTAACAACATTTTAGGTTTTACGGTTTTAACTTAAATTTACAGTTAAATACCATACTTTCATTAACTGATATAATGTTAATATACCAACCTACTGAAGTACTGAAATCTGTTTTGTACCTTTGAAATACACTGATAACCACCAAATGCAGA
>JAFVLL020006711.1:0-15521 GCA_021397915.2 Tor tambroides
AAAAAAATTCCAAAGGAACTCGATTATTCTGACAGGAAAATACAACATAGAATATCGTTTACATGTAGCGCGTCAATTCTGCATGGTATGTAAGACTCTCTTGCTCTGTATCTTTCTTTGCCTGTGTGTGAGAAAGCGACGGAGAGTCGTGCGCCTTCAGCTTCACACTAGAGTTTATGGTACGTCAAATACAGTTACTGCACACTGCGCATTCAGATGAACTGAAAAATAAAATTATAATAATATTATAATAAATTATAGTAACGCCGCATTTTATTGTAAGTAATGGTAACGGCGTTGTAACAGGGAAAACAGTAATTTGTTTGATTACTCGTTACAAGAAAAAATTAACGCCGTTAGTAACGCCGTTTATTTATAACGCCGTTATTCCCATCACTGGTCAACAGTACTTTTTGTATGTTTTTTTACTCTTACAGTTACAAACACTCTCTCCACCTCCCTGTACTTGTATTTTGAGCGATTTTTGATTTTATTTATTTAATTTAATTTTTTTCTCTTTTTTTTGGTGAAAACACAAAATAAAGCATTATTAAATTATTTATTTTCAAAATTTCTATAGATATTGCAGTGTTGTTATTGTGAATTCTTTTGGTGATGAGAATAGTGTAGTGAAAATCTGACATTGTGACATCCTTAATTCCAAAGCTAGGAATATGTGGCTGAAGTTTCTATTTTCAGCAGCACCATGTACATTTAACCTGTCACAATACAATGAATGCTTTTCTTTGAGACTGTTGAAGGATGCTGCCATTAATAAATGTAAATTGAGAATCAGTGTACCAAAGTGCTGTTTCTTGCCACCCAGTTAATTTTGATTCGAAAGGATTCAAGGGAGGGTTGAAATGGTAGCCTGATCTCATTAATGTTGATTGGATTTCATACATATGTCGATGTGTAAATTTTGGTGCATTTGGACATATGGCCGTACTGACACATCTAAAATCTAAAACTATGAATGTAGATTAGGTTTTGAACTATAAAGTCCTCAAGAATCCTATATATATTATTACATTTTTAATATAAATATATTTGTATAATTGAATGATACTAATGCATAGATACATTTGAGAAGGCAACACTGGCAAAATTTAAATTATAATTTAAAAATTTATTAAACAACAAAAAGACATGTTGCTTAATATTTTTGTGGAAACTGTGACACATTTTTTTCAGGATTCTTTGATGAATAGAAAGTTCAAAAGAACAGCTTTTATTTGAAAAAGAAATCCTTTGTAACATCAGAAATGTCTTTACAGTCTATTTTGATGTGTCCTTGCTGAATAAAAGTACAAATTTCTTTTAAAATTGTATTAATGCAGCGATGTGACTAGAAGCACAAGACAGTGTATTTACGTTTCCCTGTTTACTAACAATTGGACATTAAAACGGCTTTGTTCACTAACTTTAGTTTGGACAGTAGCTGTTGGCATCTTTCTTATTTGCAGCCAGAAGATGCCAAACTGCTGCCGTGGTTACTATGTCAGCCACTGGGAGTTCGGGATTGCAGAAGTGACTCTTATTCTGCACAAACACAGAACAATGGGATTCACTCCTCCAAATAAATGCAGCTGCCACTCCTAAAACTTTGCAGGGAGTGAATGGCCTGTGTGACTCTGACAGGGGACATGGCTTTTATTTAGATGGTGCAGTCGCATCAGAACAGTAGAGTGAATGGAAAAACAGCATTCATCTTGCTTGAGGCGCATTGTGTAAGCACTGCAGTTGTTCCTTTGACCTGTCTTCTCCCATGGCTGCACCACTGTTCTCAATGTCTGAGTGTCAGTAAATGACAGCTGTATGAAGATATTCCCTTGTGCATACTAAATATGCTTTTAGGGAAACTCAGTGCAACAGTAATAAATCAAAGATCAAGGAATGTACTCAGGTAGGGCCATGTTCTGGCCTTGCTTCAGGGGATATGCTCATACTGAAATGAGCGTACTCTATGGTGCTCTGTTCACAAGCTTTGACTGGCTGTCTAACAATCAAATGGAATTATAAAATAACATGACAACTGCAGTTTTGTATTGACATTTCAATCTGAAAAGTGTGGTGTTTGAAATCACACTTCCTCACGTTCTGTTCTTTACACCTTAGAAATGATGAGAGAGAGAGAGAGAAAGGTGTACTGATTGGAGCCCATAATTCTTTAGGGTCACACAGGTTTTAGCAAAGTTCTCAGTTTCAATAGTTTGTGTTTTTCACAGATCTGCAATTCTCCAGGCTGCTGAATTGAGTGTGAACACTATTTATATTCAATGTCAGATTCATTTGGCTTTGATCCACAGGCGAAAAGTGGCGAGAGGGAGAGAGGAGAAGGAGTGTGCAATGGGAATTGAGATGAAGTGGAAATATTTCACTCCTCTGACCCTTGGTAACTCTGTGCTGATAACAGTGGCAGGCGAGGAGGAACTGAGCCAATTGCAGTTGGGAGTCATTCAGGATTGCTTTAACAAGTTTATGAAGCGCTCAGAAACAGTGGCTCAGCAGAAGCAGCAGGAGCCAAAACATCTAGCTACTAAATGAAATGAGATGTTAAATCAAAACAACAAAGGCCTTCACATTCAAAGACAAAATGAAATCTGATTCTTCAAATAACATCATTATAGATTCAGGCCACGAATGTTGCAAATAAATGGCTATGATTTGAAATGCAATTGTAAACACCACACAGTAGTTCTCTTGTGACTTTAATCAGTTATGCTGAATTAATATATTTTATCTTATGTAATAAATATTTTAGATGTAAGTCCCAACAAGTCCACAAACTTTATATGTGTGTGTGTGTGTGTGTGTGTGTGTGTGTGTGTCACCACAAAGTTAAAGCATATTATTTTAAATCAAAATATTGAAATCCTAGCATGGTGATAAAAATGCAACATAACATTAGTGGAAATTTTTTTTTTTTGCAGATACAGGTCCTACCTTCAGGTTCCCTGCGGCAGTCAGAACAGATTTGACAGCCCTCATGCCGTAATCATAGTGGTGCTGGGAAGAGAGCTGCTCAGAGCACAGTTTATACGTAGCTACAATCTTCACTGAGAGTGGTCGTGCTCTGACAAATCCACAGGAATACAGCACAATCTCAGCTATCAGAGCATAGTCTGGCACCATCATAGCTACTGTCCGGAAGAGAGCCTGCAGCAGACAATTACATGACATTCACAAACACAGAACAAGCACTACTGTATATGCTCCAATAAAACAGGACAGAAATGAAGAAACATTATAGAAACACTTTCAATGCACAGTATGTACAATCAAAAAATCAATGAATATAAAAATAATAATCATTTGATATTCTATAACACTTTTCAGCACATAGGCTACATATATTACCTGTACATTTGCATATTAAAAACTGTTGAGTTACTCTCTAACTTCTCTACACTAACACATTTACTTATGTTAACAATTTTTCTTGTATTTTTTTCAGTGAGGCTATAAATATTTATTTTCTTCTGGCAATGACACTCAAAAAGTAAGCACATTCCATATGCATGGCAAATCTTTGCATGAACTTGGGTCTCTACATGCCTTCAGGTTGTCAGGTAGTTCAGAGCGTCCTGCATAGCCAGGGTTCATGGTGACACTATACTGTAAAAAAGCACCGTCCTTCGGATGAGACGTTAAACCGAGGTCCTGACTCTCTGTGGTCATTAAAAATCCCAGGATGTCCTTCGAAAAAGAGTAGGGGTGTTACCCCAGCATCCTGGCCAAATTTTCCCATTGGTCTCTGACCATCATGGCCTCCTAATCATCCCTATACACTGATTGGCTTCATCACTCTGTCTCCTCTCCACCAGTAAGCTGGTGTGTGGTGGGCGTTCTGGCGCACTATGGCTGCCGTCGCATCATCCAGGTGGATGCTGCACACTGGTGGTGGTTGAGGAGACCCCCCTTGTATGTAAAGCGCTTTGAGTGCCTTGAAAAGCGCTATATAAATGTAATGAATTATTATTATTATTATTATTATAAAGACAGCACAGGTAGGGTTCAGTTTCAGCTCTGTCCCCTCAAACTGCAGCATCTCAGCATGGGCAGAAATACCTGCAGAGAAAAAAAAATATCCAAACATCATGTGCATCCAAACCCAAACTAAAGAAATCTCATTAGATTGATAGATTAATGCAATTTAAGCATCCTGACACTGAATTTGACTGGTCTCATCAGGTTTGGATGTAGGCATCTATTAAGTTTGATAGGAGAAAAAAAATTCTGTATAGCTCCATTGATTGAACCTTAAAATCCATTGACAACATAGTTGACATTTAACTTAAAATGTGCACACAAACACACACCTCTCTGGATGGTTAGAATTTGCTGAGCCACCACTGAAAGCACCTCCAGATCAATACGGTTGAACTCGTCAAAGCAGGCCCAGGCACCGGACGACAACAAGCCCTGGAAGAGACCAAGTATCTTTACCATTACTTAAAGCAAATGTAGTCTGAACACTCCTGTGCTGCAAGATAAGTGACAAAGAGTGAGCAGGATGACATTAAAACGCAAGCCCTTTGCAATTCTAAGCTCTCTGATTAAGATACAGCTGTGGTTCCCTGATAGTACTGAGGCTATACAGCAAAAGCATTCCAATCTTTGCTAGCATACCAAACTAAAAGGAAACCTAACATGCGTGTTAAATATAGATATAGTGCGGTCTAAAAGTCTAAGACCACTATAGAAAATAATTATATTTGCTATATATATTTTTAAATTAAAGGGATAGTACACCCAAAAATGAAAATTCTGTCATTAATTACTCACCCTCATGTCGTTCCAAACCTGTAAGACCTTTGTTCATCTTCGGAACACAAATTAAGATATTTTTTATGAAATCCGAGAGCTTTCTGACCCTGTATAGACAGCAATGTAACTGAAATGTTCCCAGGCCCAGAAAGGTAGTAAGGACAATATTAAAATAGTCCGTGTGACATCAGTGGATCAACCGTAAATTTCTGAAGATCAGCGAAGGTCTCATGTGTTTGACATGAGGGTGAGTAATTAATGACAGAATTTTCATTTTTGGGTGAACTATCCCTTTAACATTCATTTTAAAATGTCTTAGTATTTGTATGTGCTATTTGTTTTTTTGTTGTTGTTTTAATGACAGCAAAACTCAAACTTTAGAGGTTTGATGATCATGTTCTCCAACATGATCTGAGAAAGATGCAAAGAGCATCTTGAGTTTCAATCAAAGCAGTTATTATATATTTATTTATTTATTTATTTATACATATATACATACATACAGACAGAGAATTAACCTGGTCATTCTCATAATATTTTCAAATAACTAGATTTTTTTTTTTCACTCTACTTTTCTTTGTTTTCTAATTTTCCTCCAGAGTAATGTCTAACTAAACTTTGCATTTAGAAAAGCTCAATTTAATTATAACTATTTTTGTGGGGTCAGTAATCTGGAAGACAACACAAGACAAGATGAGACTAGACAAATCTCATTATGTACTATTATTTCGAAGAGTTCATAACCCCTTTCTACAAGCAAACATTTTCTTCTTTAACAGTTCTGGCATTCTGAATCTGTTACTATAGTAACCAGTGACGGTCATGTCAGTCAGTGCTGTGCTGTTCTGTTTGAGAGGTTTTATCTAAAGACACATGATGCTTGACCTCATGTGTGTTATTTAACTTGGCTGTCATTTCATATTAGCATTTTCCACTAAGCTAATGCCAAATATTGTTATATTATATGTTCTTTTTTTAATACAACACCTTTGAGCTGAATAATTCAGATTTACATATAACTGAGCTAACTATTCATGACATACATCATAATAATAGACTTTGTAACACTTTGTAACCTTAAAGAATTTGCCCAGTGCAATGTAGTCCAGGCCATCGGAGCAGTTGAAGACAACACACTGCTTAGCTATGGCTTTAGCCAGATCTTTGGTGGTTTCGGTCTTGCCGGTACCTGCAGGACCCTCTGGGGCTCCGCCAAGATGTAAGTGTAAAGCTCCAAATAGAGTTCTGGTAAAGAAGACATGTTGAAAAGGTGAAGTCAGGGTTTATGTTAACCAAAAAAAAAAAAAAAAAAAAAAAATTTACTGAATTTAATAATATTAAATGATAATTCAAAATGTTTCATTTTGAGAGATGAAAATAACATGCATTACAATTTAAAAAGTTTTTTTTTTGTTCTCATGCTCTTATTCACCAAGGCTGAATTTATTTGATCAATTATCCAGTAAAACAGTAATATTGTGAAGAACTATTACAATAAAAAATATTTTAAAATTTAATTTGTTCCTGTAGTGGCAAAGCAAAACTTTGCAGCAGCCATTACTCCAGTCGTCAGTGTCACATGATCCTTCAGAAATAATTCTAATATGCTGATTTGCTGTTCAAGAAACATTTCTTATTGTTGCGTTTAATAGAGCATCCTCTGTGTGCAGCCACACTGAAAACTATTGCCTTTGGTTTTTATGTATATGTAAAGAATTCTGACCTATAGCAACGATCAGTGAGAGGGGTGATGACCAATCGTGGTGTGTTTCCAAGATACTCATAGCCGTATGCCAAGCCTGCATTGATCATCTTTGTCTGAAGCTGGTTTTCCTTCATAGACAGGGTCAAATCAAGTCGAGAGGGGAAAAGAAAGGAATCAAAGCAGATATCTGGGTGTCCAAAACAACAGCAAGACACAAATCATTTTCAATCACACTTACAGACACTCAAATTGACTTACAATCCAATAGTAGCGTAGTTGGCTGAGCCACTCAAAGTTGGTCTCATCATCCACACCCTTCTATACCAGAGAAGACAACACGTCCCGGGCGTGAACGTCAAGCACCACCAGCGCTCCAAGTGTTACTCGGTTCTGTGTGGACAGCTTGCCACGCACCAGAGTCACAATGTCATCTATCTGAGTATTGTTCTGCTCGAGATAGGCCTGAAGAGCCTGAATCAGGACACAGAAAAAAATGCAGTCATAATGTACACTAATACAGCCATTATTGCAAAATAAACAACTGGAAATGAGGCAGATAATGACTACACATTATCCTGGTTATTATATGGCTAATTGACAAATAGAGTAAGTAAATAGACATGAAATATTTAACTGAGTTTAATTCATTTTATTATATGAAAAGAAAGAAGACATGAAATTAGCACAGCCATGTGGACAACAGTCTAGTTTAGCAGGTCACTATGCACAAATATATAGTAGAATGCCATGAATCATGAATAAGAATGTGTGTGCAATAAAAGATTACATTGCTATGTATAACATACCTTTGGTCCCCTTGCAATGGCTTCATGAACGTCTTTTGTCCTGTAAACCTGTGACACACAGGCCAGGCCCTGACCCAGTTGATCCTTAGGTCTTTGGGATATGCTTCAAATGCCTCTCCAATCACCTGACAGCCAGGAGTCAAGAGATTTTATTTAGTTATAGCTTGTAACCATGATCCCAAATTTAAATTCTGCCCCTTAGAGTTCCATAATGTTTAAGGTAAATAAAGTTGAGATTTTAATGTTGTTATTGTAACATCCAATTAAGTAATTCTATAGTGTGAAGAGGAAATTTAAGTGTGTGAAAAGAAGGCTGTAAATACATTTGCATTCATTATGCATGTTTTTACATAAAATTGTCTTGCATTTTGATGTTATAAAGATTTTGTGTTCATAAGTAGAAAAAAACAATTAAATATATAACCCTAATGCTTCAAAGTACAAAGTGTAAAAATATGAAAAAGTCGAAAGTGGGTGAATCAATGCTTTTTAGAGGCACTGTAAATCACTGTATTATTAACTCTCTCAAAAAAACTAAAACTGTCATTGTACAGCCACAAGCAATTACCTGCGCGAAGGATTTGTCAACAGAACCAATTACTGTACAAGCCAGGCTAAACTAAATCGAATCCAATTAAACTGTTTCCATTGCTGCTATTCAGACATCCACTGACTCAGAGAAAGTTCAGTCACACTTCTGTACCTTGTGTATGGAGCGGAGCATGCCTCCAGCTCCAGGAGCAATTTCTCCACCTGCCCACGGGCTTTAGATGTAGAGATGATATCCAGCAGCTCCACTACCTCTCCTTCACTGCTCCTCATATGAGTGATGTCCAAAATGTCAGTGAACACGACGTTAGCAATACCCTCAAAACACTTCTTCAGGTGGGGTTGCACCTTGGAACATAAAGCTGGCAGTGAACCGTTGCCCGTTTCCAACACAAGTTTGATATTTCATTTAAGGTGACATGCAAAACCAATTATGCCTAGATGTTCAGAAATCTCTGGTTCAGAGAAAAAGCAATACTCAAATATGCAACCCTGTCAGACGATAACACGGACAACTGAATCACCTGGAGTCAGTGACTCTATTAACTATTATCACTTCTACCCTCTGGTACTTTGTGACACACTTTTGCAAAACAGCTGCTGCAATTCTTTTTTTTTTATTTCTGTAAAGATAGAATTTCCTCTCAAATGTAATAGAAATGTGGAAGACACAAAAGATGAGTGAGAATGACATGGGGAGAGTGAGATAAAGAGAAGGAAAGCAAGAGAGAGGTGGTCAGAACTGTAATAGAGCAGAAAAGCAAGGCCAGCCAAGCCAAGGCCAACATTCCTAATTTGTGAAACCAAAAGCCCTATAGTAGTACAATTTGAACTTGCATTTGAGGCATCATCATTCATCATTAAACAAATACCTGGGGTGAAATATAACAAGATTTGCTTATACGTTAAGGGCCTGCACAGCAGAGCCACAGCAGAGAAACTAGGCCAGAGTGTCACAGGAAGAAGAAAAAGCACTATAATTAAATTCCCTCAGTAAATACTGGGTTTTAAGGGGTTCAGATTGGGTTTTCCGAGGCCGAGGTGAAGCTAAATTGCTTTTCATTTGTCCTTCCCTGTTCCTTTTGAG
Organism: Tor tambroides; assembly: GCA_021397915.2. Classification (NCBI taxonomy): domain Eukaryota; kingdom Metazoa; phylum Chordata; class Actinopteri; order Cypriniformes; family Cyprinidae; genus Tor; species Tor tambroides. The sequence goes on from JAFVLL020006711.1 coordinate 8,918, forward strand.
GCCTCACATACTAAATGTTCATGTAGGCAGTAGTGGTTAGGTAGGCGGCGTAACATCAGTTGGATGTGCCCTGGGAGACATGCCAAAGTAGGCTATGTGAAAACATAAGATACATTCAGAAATATCACAGGCTTGAGATTAAAGCTCTGCCGAGTGAATGCTGTGTTTCTTATTTCATGTTACAGTAAATTACATCCAGCCTACATTCTACATCAAGGTGAAATTTCTTGCATATACTTAACCCTCAGAAATCTTGGGACTTTCTAGCAGTTTGAAGCTACTAATATCCAATAAATACTACTAGTCATTTGTTTCACAGCTATATGATAAAAAGACCATGTTCAAACTATATTTCAGAGCATGAGTTGTAGCGATTCAGTTTCACTACCTGCTATTCTTCATGAAAATTCAGGAAAAGAAAGCATAGCAGCACCGCACATCAAAAATTGACCCAAACTTGCATCATTTTAAGGTTTTTTTGAATAACTGATATAGCACAGACTGATCTACCATAGTTCTTTCCGACATTCAGTCACACAGCCTGGCCTTATTATAAAGCAATCTATCAACCAAAAAGCAAGAATATTGAAAACAGAAGACTTCAAAATCAGATCCTCTTAACTGCTGACAAACAATATTCCTCAAGCCTATAAATCATATTGTTTCCAGAAATGTCTCCTTTAAGCCTCTTTTCCTGAGGATATAGAGAAAATGTGAGATTACTGTAGCTCACAGCACACTAAAAGTGCAAACCCACAGAAATCCTGACACTTCCTATAGCTTCAGGAACATTTGTAACTGCACCGGTGGATATGGATCCAGCCGAATGATCACTAGTGGTTGAACAATGTGGGTTTTTCGATGGTCAGTGCCTATACTTATATCAGAAAGCATGGTCGCTGATGACAGTTATAATGCCAATATACTGTATACACTACCTTTCAAAAGTTTGGGGTCAGTAAGATTTTTTTTTTAAATACTTAAAAAATAATATATCATAGTTTCCACAAAAAAAAAAAAAAAATCAACCACAACTCTTCACAATATTATTGTTTTTGCTGTATAAATAAATGCAGCCTTGGTGAGCATAAGAGACTTCTTTAATTAAAATCATACCAACCCCAAACTTTTGAAAATTGGTGAATATAACAATTCAGTGATAGTACATGAGACGCCACAACATTGCTCAAATGGAAAGAAAAATTAATTAACACAATATTTACTCAAAATTCACAAAAAAAATCCATTACCCACTGACACAGCTATTAATAAAATTTGGAAATATATGACCAAATATCAGCCAATCTATCAGACTGTCAGTACTTTTCAAAGCTCCCCTGTACCTGGTTGGATCCTTAGTCTCTGAGAGGATCTCCAGCATCTCCTCATTGGACAGGAAGAAGAAGAGGGGGAAATAGAGTCTCTTCTTCTCCAGGTATTCATTCAGACCCTTGAGAATGAGTTCCAGCAACTCGTTACTGCTTTTCATCTTTTCTAGCATCTTTTCAATGGCCACCACTGCCAGGACATGTTTGTCCTAAGAGAGAAACATGTAATAATTAGCTATGTGTTATACAATTCAAATGAATGATATGGGTTAACTAGACTTTTAGTCTTCAGAAAATATGATCGCATCTTACAAAATGTGTCGCTGTGATGCTAGGTTTGTTGTAGGCAATCTGCAAGGCACTGGCAATGCAGTTTCTAGGAGCTCTCATAGGTTGCAAGGGTGTTCTGGAAGGTTTCTTCCAGGTCTCTACAATATTCTGGTGCTTAGATATTGGGTTCTTCCTTCAATGTACAGTAAGTCTATGGGATCAACCATTTTTAACACCTCTCCTCAACAAGTCCCACAGTAATATCCATGTCAGCCAGTGCAAGTTACACACCGAAGTTTAATACTTAAGGGTTTCTTCAAATCCCTTACCATATGTATGAGAAATATCTTTTATATCAAGCCCCACTAATAATTTAGTAGATCAGTAAAGTGCATATTTGACCGTAACGGGGCATATTAGACTGATCTCTAAAGGAAGCCTCTGGACCATGTGTGATGTTTTCAAGTTTTGCCGCAGTTGAGAAACTCAACAAGCCGGAAAATCATGGGTAATGAAATACCATCAGACTCCTTTTAATTCTCTGCCTTCAACGTTCAGACAAATCCAGTGATGAAAAGATGATATTCATAGCCATATTTCCCTGTTTTCCATAAGAGTTCATTTATGAAAGGTGTCTCCCACCAGGAAAACTCATCCTATCTTTCGCTGTCTGATTTTCAAACGTTCCTCCAAAGGTTGTATGAAGGCCACGTCCTTCATTAGAGAGAGGGGAAACAATTGGATACCCCGCCCCCTCCCTTTCCACTCCTCACAGATACTGCTCACCTGTAAAGAGATAATAATTGCTTTTTCCCCTTTTCGGATTGCTATTGATTTTCTATTACCCACGGTGACTAGACTTCACGTTCACAGAGAGATTGAAGTTTAACGATCACTTTTGGATGACAAAAAGGCCTGAGTTTCTTGACAGGGACTGAGAGGATGTAATGAGGGGTTGTTAATAACCAAAGCCTACACAAAATAACCCTTTTAAGACATGAAAAGGCACCATTGGATGACTCTAATGAAAGTGAGAGGGGATGTTTTATGCCAATTACTCTTTTAATTAGTCTCCCTCTCTGTCACACTGAATTACATTAGAGTGAGAGGGTGAGTGCTGCCGGAATGAGTCTGAATGAAGGGATGCTGAAAATCATCCTCTTCCGTTCACAGGGCACAGAAACATGCAGGTGGGCTGCTCGCCAGAGCCAGATATTCACAGTTACTGATCGCGTTTTCTTCATGAATGCATTCCCTTTCATTTACAGTAGCATTATGCCTCGGGATCCAGAAGAAGCTTCATATGTCCCTTCTTATGTCTTCAGCAAAATAAAAACTGGGTTTAGATCTGCATGTACCACAGTGTTGTTTCCCCCAAACACCCCACTGATATTATAAGCATGCCTTTCTTTATGTACTGCTGTTCATGAAACCAGCCTTCCTGTAAAGCAGCAACAAGCAAAAGCACCTGCCTTCCAGCTGAAATAACACGTGTTTGCTTTTCCAAGAAGAGCCATTTACGGTTCGTAATGTGGAAATCGTGGAGTGGTGTAGGAATTATTCAAAAAGAAAACATCCTCAAAGAAACTCAGAATTCTGAATTCAATTACAGAATGTTTATCTCCGTTTCTGTCAAAAGGGGAAAGTTAGAAACACATTAGAAAAGAGTAAATAAAATCTGGAGGCAATGAACAGCTCTGTGGGTACCGTAGATGAAGAGAGACACCTAGTGGACAATCTGATATGGCAGCCCGTTGTATTATCTGATTACACAGCTTGATTAAGCACAAAGCTGTTTTTCAACAACATGCTTATCAACATAATTGCTTTAGATACATGTAGAACCGAATATATGACTATAGTGAGTTTCCATTTCAGAGAGTGTTTGTCAACTGTCAGAAAATAGGCTCTGAAGGGTCTGTGATGAATTAGTATAGTGCCTTTTAACTCGCATAAAAGTGCTGAGGTTTTTTTGAAACTATGGACACTCATTTTTTCAAACCTTTGGGAGGGAGGCAGCATGCCTCGTGCTGCTCGACGACCTTGTTTTCTGCACACTCCCAGATTTGAGTCCCTCCAGACAAAATCCATAATTCCTATTTGACGGTACAGCCAGATGACTTTTTTTCCGTTTAGAGGAGAGACAACAGATATTGATGTCTCTCATAGCACTGAGACTGGGCTTGCCAATTACTTGCTGAAGAGTCTCTAGATGAGTGACTGTGTTTGAGTGTGTGTCTGATAGCCGTCTCATTTGTCAAGAACACACTATAGTTTCACACAAAAGATATGTCAGGAACTTTTTCAAAGAGTTATTCTCAGTTCTAGATATAAACAAACCCAAGTTTGTGTTTATATTTTGCTGCATATGTAGGGCTTTCTGACTCACCAAGCTGACTTGTTTCATAGTGTCCCTCCAGGTTTTATCCAGAGCAGTAAAGCGACGTCCCTCTTCGGGCATCTGGGCCATAATGTCTGGGAAACTGAAGATGGGCTCAAGGTAGAGCCATGTGCCTTGAACCTTTAACCACTCATCCATAATTTCCTGCAGCAAAAGCAGCTTACCCTCCCAGTCCTTGAAATACATGCATACAGACACACAGTGTAAACAAACAAGACAAATAGCTAAAAACCAGCACTTTTCTGTACCAATTTGGGCTCCCTGACACAGTCTCTTTTTTCCATTTTGGTGCTTCAAAACCAGGATTGCAAAGTATGTGATCAATCACAAGACACTAAAGCTATTAAACCAACATGGTTCATGGATGAATTAGTGCATGTACGATTTTGTAATCGTACCATACTGAACCGTGTTTTAATGGAAATGCTAATGTCACCGTTACTCACCTTGCACAGAACCTTTCAGCCTGACTGTTGGGAGAAAACTGCTTGTTTCACATGCAAATTTAGAATCATAGCTAGACCCTTTTTAATGAGGTATAAGTCCCAGTAAGGTTTTGCTGTGCCCCAGTAAAATTTCCTTGATAAATCATTGTCTGACGAATTAAATTACAACAGATAAGGCTGAAAATTAGATGTAAACTTTTTAGAACTAAAAAAAAATACATAGGCAATTTTAGCAGTGCTATATACAGTAAATAAATCTGTAAAATTTAAACTAATGAAATTATCTGCACCGCATACTTACATTTTGTTACATAAAATGATTTAAATAAGTAATAAACCTAGAAATTTAGAAATAAACCCCCAAGAAATTTAGAAGTATTGTACATCTGTGAAACTCTTAGCAGGCCTGTGGCCCAGTAATGATCAAATTCTAGAAATAAGCAAATTTGAATAAGCAAATATGACAGCTACAATTCTGGCCAACCTACCATATGTATAAATTTTGCATATTCGTAGAATACGCTTATGAGGCACTATCGTTCATAATGACTGCAAAATATGCAAAAGCACAGACACTCATCTCTCACCGTATCTCGGCCTCAAATGGCCTGATGAATGGTGAGCTCCTCATGGTCTGGGTCTTGACAATATGGTCATCCAGCAGCATTTGGATCTCATCCAATGAGGACAGAATGGAGGTTCCAGTTTCACGGTAGGGCAGGAGGGTGAACTCCATCCCCTCCCATCCACTAGCCATGCGCTCCATGGCCTTTTCAAGGCCATGTTCCTTACTGGCCCCTTCGCTGATGGTTTCAAAGGCAGAGAGCTGAGCAGACAACTGCAGACATGGCCTCCCAATGGCGCTCGCGGAGACCGGGGTTACAAAGCACCTGCCGAAACAAATCATCCCCATAATTAATGAGCAGCCCGGCATAGAATCTGCACTCTCAGAATTCCCCAGAAAGCACAGCAGATTTCAGCCCCTTGCATGTTCCTTATTAAATAGAATTTACAATGCTTTAAGCTACCAATAAGAGTGAGGTATCATCAAAAAAGGACAGTTTGGACAATGAAAAGCATCATATGTCTGTATGGCACCTGCACTAGAGGAATGTGTTCCTTAAAGGCTTCCACTTCCGCCTTTACAGAGGTGGCAATTTGAAGAGCTTTGGGTGAGTCCTGGAAGCTTTTCTCTAGCTTGTACAGGGAACAGCTGTAGTTACCCACATCAGCTTCCACTTTGTCCGGATTGACGGCTGAGAGCAGGCCGTTCACCCACTGACAGTGCTGATTCTGAAACTCAGCTGCTGTCTCATACAGCCGCAGATAAGGGAGCAGACAGTCTTGGACAGTTTTGCATTGTAGGTACTGAGAGACAGGCCAGCCAAAGGCCTCCTCCTCCTGGTTGAAGCCTCTGATCTGATGGATAAGAGAGTGAATGAGTTTGATTGTGCAGGTGCAATGATAAGAGCGGCTATTCTCAGAGGCACTCTAAAACTCTTTGACAAATCCAACTGACAAATGTCCTAAACATCCATCCATTTTGTCTGCACTTCAGATTGTGTGAACAGGCTTGACCTTTTCAGAATGACAATAATATTTTATTTACATCTTGGTATTTCCATTTAGCATTTTTATACAATATCCCAAAGTTTGCATAATATTATGTGGATGAAAACCTTGCTAATGAAGCAATGAAATAAACCATAATGTTTTTGTCCACAGTACCTTTTCCATGACCAAGTCCAGTCTGGAACTGAGGGCCTGGGCTTTTTTCAGATACTTGTTGAGCTCAGAGAGGTCACCAAAGGTCATAAAGTCCTCCACTTGCTGTTCATAGCTCTTGAGATCCTCCACAACCCTCTCACATCTCAACTACGATTTAAAAACACACATTATGTTATGCATTAGTGCAGCAGTGCCAGATTGAACATCAAAGTGTTTTTTAATTTATGTGTTATTGGTGAATTTCTGTTTGAATTTCTGTTTAGATTTTACTTTTTTTGTTTCTGTGTGTTTTTGATGCTGGTAAATACAGAACAAAAGCTTGATGAATGTACAGTGTACAGTCAGGTCCATAAATATTGGGACATCGACACAATTCTAACATTTTTGGCTCTATACACCACCACAATGGATTTCAAACGAAACGAACAAGA
>JAFVLL020006712.1:0-81732 GCA_021397915.2 Tor tambroides
ATCTTAACTTGTTTTAATTTATTATATTATTATTTTGTTATATTTTATTTCAGTTTCTTTTGTTTCATTTTGGTTTTTATTTTATTATTTTTATTTTATATTTTATTTCAGTTTTTCTTTTTTTCTTTTTCAAATTATTTGTTTTGTTTCTCGTCTCTTCCTTGAAATTTCAGCATGGTTTTCAAAACATTCAGTGACTCCATAAATATATGTTTAATGTCCATTTAAAAGAGCTGTTCAAACACTCAAAAGGCCGCATTAACCTCAGTCACAAGGCCTATATGTGACCCTGGTCATAAGGGTCCATTTTTTGAAATTGAGATTTATACATCATCTGAAATCTGATGATGTAAATAATAAATCATCTTTCCATTGATGTATGGTTTGTTAGGATAGGACAATATTTGGCCGAGATACAACTATTTGAAAATCTGGAATCTGAGGGTGCAAAAAAATCAAAATACTGAGAAAATCGCTTTTAAAGTTGTTCAAATGAAGTTCTTAGCAATGCATATTACTAATCAAAAATTAATTTTTGATATACTTAAGGTAGGACATTTACAAAATATCTTCATGGAACATGATCTTTTCTTAATATCCTAATGATTTTTGGCATAAAACAAAAATAATACAGTGTATTTTTGGCTATTGCTACAAATATACCTGTGCTACTTAAGACTGTTTTTGTGCTCCAGGGTCATAAATATGCAACTCCTCTTGCAAACGACAGACACTAATATCCTGCTTGTTATGTGTCCCGCACTGAATCTGGACACCAGTAACAGCCAGAAGAATAGATGAGTAACTCACACCTGTTGCAGCACTGACAAGTGCATAACAAATTGGTTGATTTTGTGAGTCAAGAGGACGTGATTTGTTTGTGAAAGGGACATGTCTCCTGCGTCTCACGAGACGCTCTCACACACTCTGTCTTTCACCCATCTCTCCTATAATGAAGAGGGAAAAACACAATGTTGTTCTTCACATTGTGGCACACCAGATGTTATTTCTTCCCTTTAATTTCCACCCAGGGCAGAGAAAATGATAAACAGACTCACACACACACACACAAACACACACACACACACACACGGATCCCTGTGCTTTTGATCTGATTAGCGTGACTGGGTTTTATGTTTACTGTCAATCAAAACGCTCAGCAAACTCAAGGTCACTGCGTCCTTCAGCAGATCAGCAGCGGACACAGAGCGATGTTTCTGTTCAAATTAATTTCTCTTCACAGTAATGAAGCGATGACGTACAGAGCACTTCATTGATTTTTTTTTAAAAAAAAAATTTCAAATGCATTGCTGCAGTATTTTAGTAGTTTACATACTAGTAATGTTTTAATTAATATTTTGAATTAATTTTTATTTTCAGTTTTCATTTTATTTTAGTCATTTTATGTGCTTTTGTCATTTCTAGTCAGTTTTATTTAGCTTTTAATTTTTATATTTTTTAGTTTTCACTTGATTTAATTTTTAATATAATAATTTCTTAATATTTTGTAGCTAAATAAAATGAGTATACACACATGTAATTGATGCAGCTTGCTGCTATAGGATGCTCAGGGTTGTGATATATTGCTAACAGTCTTGACTGAATGGATTGCAGGTGAATGCTGCATGCTGCACCTTTAGCTATGATTATAGTCATAGCATGGCTATATTCATAAAACATACAAACATTTAGAGAAATACAATAATATTGCTGATTATCAAACTTCTGTCCGACAGGCGGAAGATGAAATAACACATTTACTCCGCAATGGCAGATTTCTCTTTGAGCTGAAAGTGTCAGTCTCTAACTGCAGGTTTCTGCTGGCTCCTGAATTTGAAGATGGACTGACATGAGTTAGTCTTTGTAGCTTCGCTCCAAACCAAAGGTTGTGTGGATCCAGTTGAGCAGAGATGATGGAAGTCATTATACAAAACATTCTGGGGAGAATTTGGATGAAATATTGCTCAAAGGTTGTGTAGATCCAATTGAGCTTGGACTGAGATTTGGTTATAAAACAAATTAAAAACACAAAAGTACATAAAATGACTAAACATAAACGGCAAATAAAATGAAAACATTATAGTATAGAAATATATCAGCAAAGCTAAAAAAAGACAAAAGCACAAAAGCAAAATGACAAAAAAAATAAGCTAAATTTTAAATTTAAACTAAAAATATCAAAAAAGCTAAAAACAAACAACTAAAACATTTACATAAAATTACTAAACCAACTAAAATTAAATATATAAATGTATATACATATCACAAAAGCCCATACAACTATTAAGAAACTTTTTTTCCCAGATGAAAGCCCATTCAAATGATCTAAAGTGTATTATTATTATCATTGCAGTTATTATATAATAAACACACACACACACACACACACACACATATATATATATATATATATATATATATAATTTTAATATAGATTATTAACAAAACGTGTGTGTGTGTGTGTGTGTGTGTGTGTGTGTGTGTGTAGCCTATTCAAGTTACCCAAATTATGTTGTTGTTGTTATTTAAGGATTTTAAACAATAAATAGCTCATTTTAAAGTAAGAATTTCTCAAAAATGTAGCTTAACAAATTAGTGAGTATACAGTATATGACATTATTATTATTATTATTATTATAGAGATTTCTAGATATCTATTTTTATTACTATAAAATTATAACAACGATAATATAAAATATGAATCCAACTATAATTTGTATAATTTAAATAGTCTTTCAGCTGAAAGTTTGTACAGTTTGTTAATGTAATAATTTACTAATGTACTATTATATAAACACACACACACACACACACACACATATATATATATATATATATATATATATATATATATATATATATTAGGGGTGCAACGGTACGCGTATTGTGTACCGAACGGTTCACGGGCAAGTTCCAAATGGAAGTGATCATCCTAATCCCCTTGGATTGGGGACTTTGGAGTGAGCAGGGCACGTGCGTGTCGTTATTTAGTCGTTTGGAACGCACTTGGTGAAGGGAGCGATCTAATGTTCCCATGACAACGCAGCATGTTGTCCGTCAGCAGATGTCGCTGTTTTAATGTCATAAACGTCTTTTTATTGTTGTTAGCATAACAGTTGAAAAATAAACCTACATTTTATATTTAAAACGTTTTTAAATATGCTATATATGCTATATAAAATATGCTTTTTTTTTTTTGCCATTGTCCATCAGCGAATCTGCTGACGGACACTGTTCTGCGTTGTCACGGGAACATCCCAGCTGAAGATAATGAGGAAATTAGATCGCTCCCTTCACCAAGTGCGTTCCAAACGACTAAATAACGACACGCACGTGCCCTGCTCACTCCAAAGTCCCCACTCCAAGGGGATTAGGATGATCACTTCCATTTGGAACTTGCCCGTGAACCGTTCGGTACACGATACGAGTACCGTTGCACCCCTAATATATATATATATATATATATATATATATATATATGGTATGTATATATGCATGTATATATATCCACATTGCAAACACTGCACATAAGTTAAAACGACCATAGGTACAGAAAAGTCGAATGCACTGAATATAAGTTAGTAAACAGTGCTGCTACAACAACAGAATAATAACCAGGAAGGGTAAGTGCGGGGTGTTTCTCTGAATAAAGGCAGTATGGGTAATGACTCTATTTTCATTCTCCCTGTGTCAATCTAGGGCTAGGTAATGACTTAGCTGTGACCTCCAGCAACCCGCAGCAAACGGCATGCTGTCCTGTCCTGTAATCTCATTCCCATTTACAAAGAGATGGTCTAATTAGATCCTGGCAGGGTGGGCAATGTACCTGAGGTGGGCAGGTCTTCATTGGTATTCTGCAGACGTTGAGAGCGCCACACAACACTGCATTTCTTAACTGTGTCTCTCTCCAGGTCTGTCTGCCGCTCGGCTCTAGCTATAGCTCTACTCTCAGGCTCTCAGGCCTGTGATAGTGATTACTACATTATCACATACGCTCAGCTAGCAGGTGGCTTTCTCCAAATAGCTATAGGGAGCTCTGCTTTTACACCGCACACGGGCACAAGGAAGAACTGTATGATGTAGGCAGAGGGTAGTAACTGATTACTGGATTACGTAATCAGATTCCCTGAATTAAGTAGAGCGGGGGAAAACGCTCCCTCCTTAAGGATTGTGTCAGTTGTTTTTGGTGAAACAAAAGTTTAATGTGTCCGGAAAAAGCTATCATAGTTTTAGTGACAATGGCATAAATTATAAACCAAGTATGAAAAATGTCCAGAGTTTAAATTTAAGTTAAAACCGTAAAACCTAAAACGTTGTTACCGTATTTTTTACGGTAGAATTCTGGCAACCACAGCTGTCAGTTTTTTACCGTAAATTTTACGGATTTTTTTTTTTATAGTGTACGGGTGACGTCACGGACACTACGTCCATGTTTTTTTTTACAGTCTATGAATGGAACTGATCTTGTGTGGCTGACAGACCATGTTTCTGAACACCAAATTGACATTTTTGACTTGTAAATGTGTGAAGTCGTGTATTGATGCATTCATTTTTTTTTTTTTTTAGTTTTTTTGATGCACGACCAGGCTCGGTTTTCAGAAAGTTTTTGCAGTAACATTTTTATTTTTTATTTTTTTTGGAGCTCCGAAATTTACACAGTATGTTATCTAAAGATGATGGAAAATTTGGTTTCTCATGATACAGTCCTCTTCAAGAAACATTTCAGGGTTGAGATGTCAGTGCAAACCATGCTGCCTTGAGTCTACCAAACATGCTTGTCTCCAGCTGAACATGTTTACTGTTTAAATTTAGTCATGAAATATGAATATTGCTCATGCATTTTTCATTTCTTTCCATCAAAAACACAATGTGACAGGTCCTTCAGAAAAACAGGTGTTTTATTTATTAAAACCATGCATGTAAAACACATGCAATTTCAGCAGGAGGATCATTTGAAGAAAGAGGCCATTTCATCATTAATTTAAATCTCTAAGTCCTCAGGAGGAACCTAAATGGACCAAAAATGATAGAATTGAAAAGCATCTGAGTGTAATGAATAAAACATTACTCAGAAGCTCTGTTTATAATGAGCGTCATTCCCTTTTAACTTGATTAGATTTAGCTGGATGCTTTGTGTGGTACATCTTCCTATCAAACTGAAACCTGTTTACATTGATCATTAACTCTGCCGTTTGTTTTTCTTGTCAGTGGGCCATCTGGATATTGTGTGTCATTTTTTGATTTATGGTCCTGCCAGTTGTAAAAGAACTTTTCTGGGCTGTGTAGCTCTTATATATTTATACTGGTTTCCATTGCATTAGACCGGTTTGGATGTGATCACATGAGATATGACTTTTGATCTCATGCATGATCATAACGCTACTGGAACATTGTCTTTAGACCTGGTCAAGTCAACTTTAGCTAGTTTTATTTGAATGGCACTTCTCACAATATATACATTGTTTTAAAGCAGCTGTACAGAAATGTGTAATGGTGATGGTTTATATGGTGTGATGTTTATATTACCCAGTCAGTAAGATACTATAGTCATTTTTTAATCATTTTTTTTATGTTTATCTTTTTGGTTTACATTTTAATTGTGAAGTTTTATTAATTTTTTCTGTGATTTTCCTCTTTTTTTTTTCTTTTTTTTTCAGATGTAATTATTTTACAACATCGAATTAAACTAAATTAAAAATGAGAAATGTTATTTCATATTTCAGTTACCATTTATTTTACACACTTGATTTCTAGTTATTGTGAAAGATTTCTGGTACTTCATGTGATTTTTTTTTTTTTTTTTTTTTTTTAAATGAATTTTAGTTTTTTATTGATTGTTTAATATATTTAATTATATTTATTATTTTTTAAAAATATTTTAAATAAGGTTGGAATGGATAGTGAAGGAACATCAGCATCCCTGAGCTTTTATTATATATATTTTAACATAATTCCTATAATTCAACATGTTTGATGACTTCATGACTATTATTCTAAAATGTAGAAATTATAATAGTAAAGAAAGAGCAGGCATGTCCAAACTTTTGACAGGTAGATATTTGGAAACTAGAAAGCTTATCCTCTACAGAGCACATTTTTTCCCTAAATAAAAAAAGAGCAAAAACAGCTCTTTTAAGAGAATTTTCCTTTCCCTCGTAATGCCCCTGTACGCTTTGCTTTCAAGTCTGTTTTCACCTCAGGCATCACTGTCATAGCAGATAAGAGTCGTGAAAAAGAGTGTGACACTAAATTACCTGTGTTAAATTTGTCTGTAGTGGATAATTGACCACTTTCTGTGCTCTTGCGAAGGGGATTTAATGCACTTCTCTCAGGGAGACATGCACAGCTTTGAAAATGTGTTGCACTACTAACAATTAATGTCAGGGAAGCTTGCTTCTCTGTTGGCGAGCCTAGGACGAATGGCCACTTTGATAGACTTGTGCCACAAATACAGTCACTGCTCAGTACACAGGCCCGTTCTTTGCTAACTCAGTTAGCTGGATTTGATTGTTGACGATTTCACTTGATCTTAGATCATTTGGTTCTTCGAAGCTTATCCTGGACTTGTTGTCATAGCAACATGTCCATAAGCTTAAATCAGGAGCAGCTTATTTGATGTAAACAGGATTAGATCGCATATTTTTAAGCAGAATACATAGTTAAAATCTGTCCCAGCCACTACTACTTTATCACAAGTACCAATAATTTAAAATAATAATAATTTGAAAATAATATAATAATTTTGTGTAGTCTATAATACTATAGACACAGCCAGTTTTACTCATTGAAAGATTTATTAGTGATGAAATAATTAGTTTATAAGTGTATTACAGTCTTACACACATGCTCTACAGTTTATCTGAATTGTGCATTAATTTGAGTAATGACAGATATTATTGGAGTGGCTTGGAGATAACTTGATCTTGACTCTTAATTAATGCTGTCACATAACAAATCTGCTTCAGAGATAAACTTAAATGAACTGTTAATTACAACATTGAAATAAAAATGTAAAGCCTGTAGAAATACTAAAGATCGTGAATATAAATAATTGGGAATCATATAAAAAAACAAAACAAAAAAATTAAAAACAGTGCACTTTTCATTTATCTATTATAACATTTATGTAGTTTTGTTCACTTGGCTGTTTCCTTATGAAGGTCCAGATATTTGTCAACTTTTTCGCCAGGCGTCTTTTTTAATTATATGACGTCATTTAGTTGAACTAGTTTTTCAAAAGAGGAGCATGATTAAAGTTTAACTCCATCAAATCATGAGTACCTTGCAGCAGCATTTGGCTTAGCAGCTAATTAGCTTTCCCAGCACTGCTTGTGATCTTACTGAAAATATCTCATTGTAGCTGTGACTGAGTATAAGTGCTTATGTTGAAGCATTGAGAATCTGAGCACGACTTTTCTGTTCTAGGCTGAGGCTGCATGTAACTGGTATAACAGCATCATCAATCCTCCACAAACAGGACTGAGACGAGGCTTCAAAATTCCTTTTTATACCTTTACTCTCAACAAAGATGAGTTTAAGGTAAATTTTGAATCTAAATGTTCCATGCAACTTTGTATTTGTTACAAATGAAGTCTATTACAGCAGTTTGACAGCATCATGTTGCCACAGAAGATACAATCTAACACTTAAATTTATGTACACTACTAGTTTTTGAAGTTTTTGCACAGTAAGATTTAAAGTCTCTTCTGCTCACCAAGCTTGCATTTATTTGATCCAAAGTACAGCAAAAACAGTAAAATTTTGAAATATTTTTACTATTTAAAATAACTGTTTTCTATTTGAATATCTGTTAAACTGTAATTTATTTCTGTGATCAAAGCTGTATTTTCAGCATCATTACTCCAGTCTTCAGTGTCACATGATCCTTCAGAAATCATTCTAATATGCTGATTTGCTGCTCAAGAAACATTTTTTAAATTATTATCAATATTTAAAACAGTCGAGTGCATTTTCCAGGATTCTTTGATGAATAGAAAGATCCAAAGATCTTTCAAAGATTTAAGAATTGTACTGTTTTTGCTGTACTTTGGATCGAATAAATGCAGACTTTGTGAGCAAAAGAGACGTCTTTAAAAAAAAAACATGAAAAATCTTACTGTTCAAAAACTTTTGACTGGTAGTGTATGTATGTATTTATTTTAGTAATTTCATCAAAAACTATAGTTTTTAAAGGAAGTTTGGGCATTCAGTTCACTATTAAAGTTCTCACAATTTAAATTTTCAGAAAATTTAGTCACCCTCAAGCTATTCAAGATTAGGATGAGTTTGTTTGTTCATCAGGTTTGTAGAAATGTGTCTCTGCATCAGTGTCTCAGCAATGGATGCTCTGCAGTGAATGGGTGCCGTCAGAATGAGAGTCCAAACAGCTGATAAAAACATCACAATAATCCACACCACTCCAGTCCATCAGTTAACATCTGGAGAAGACAAAAGCTGAAACAAATCCATCAAGACATTTTTAATGTTTTGTCTGAATCAGGTGAGAAATCTGCACAAAACAAACACTATTTCCAAGCCAAAACAGCTCTAAACAAATATGTGGCTGGGTTTGATGTGAGAGACAACAGGAGATGGACTTTTTCACTGGAGGAAGAGTTATTATGGACTCGTATTTTAGTTAAAATCGTCTTAATGCTGGATTGTTTCAGCTTTTGTCTTCTCCAGATGTTAACTGATGGACTGGAGTGGTGTGGATTATTGTGATGTTTTTATCAGCTGTTTGGACTCTCATTCTGACGGCACCCATTCACTGCAGACCATCCATTGCTGAGACATTCCTCCAAATCTGATGAAGAAACAAACTCATCCTAATTTTGGATGGCCTGAGGGTGAGCACATTTTCAGATGGTTTTTATATCCAACCAACATGCAATACAGGAAATAAGCCTACTTATGTTATTACTACACAATGTTGTCAGTGTCACTGTGTTCAGCAGCCCAATGCTTGTGTTTTGTGTATTGAATATCACCTTTAAGTTGTTTCTAACCTGCATGTGTACACCACTGACCTCAACAGCAGCCAGATCGATCGAACCCACATCCAGACAAAAACATTTCGTGGCTTTTGTGATTGCAGCCTGTACTGTTGCAAGCTTTTCTCAAACGTTTTCATGTTGCTTGACATTTCCAGATGACCACGCTTAACAAGAACTCAGCAATAGATTATCTGCGATAAATAAAACACAGCTAATCCCTCTCAGTCAATAACGTCTGCTGCGAGAAACACACAGAGACAGTTCTCACTTTAACGGTCGGTTTAATAGTGATCTGAGCTTTTATTATGTTTCCGAGTCTTTATCAGTTTTGCTTTATGAAAAAGGTGACGCAGTTGCTTGTGTCGTGCTCTCATAAATTGTTTAAATATCCCTCATTCAAGCCTCCCCTCCTACACATAATGTTTCTCTGCAGGGAATTTCATTATGGCCTAGATTAGAACAATCACTCCAGAGAGAGACTGCAAGAAAGCTGAAGGAAAAAAAGCAGGGAAGAAGATAAGGTGACATTTCAGCATCTTAAATGGGGAACGACTGTAATATTAATAAGCTCTGTCCTTATGGTTTTTTCCTAGTATTGATGTGCTTTGTCTATACTCATTTAAATAAAAGTAAATATTGTTTATTGAGGAGGAACAACCTATTGCAAATAATAAAGGATATTTATATGGAGCAATAAGGTCTTTATCTTATGTTGCAGTTGTAGTATAACATATAAACTTTATTTGAAACAGTATGCATACATACAGAACTGAAAGGAGTTTTATTTGAAGTAAACGATTACAGTATAAACACATTTAAATATTTTACATTTCACAGCTTTTTTTTTTAATTTCCTAAAGTTCTTCTTTATATAATCACACACCTTTTTTCATATTTTTTTTCTCTCCTAGAGTTTAAGTTTATCTGTTGAAATTTAGCTTAACTAGTTTAATGATAATTCTCTAAATACTCATGAATATTCATAGGTATTCATATGTGACATTAAATGTTTTTGTATATTTAGACAAATGTTGGCATGTTGACAGCATTCAAAACAATAAATACATGCATGATAGTAATAAAAGAATTATGAACAAAGTTTATTATATTAAATTATTTAATATTTATATTATACAGCTATTTGTATAGTTACTTAGAACATATCTATCTATCTATCTATCTGTCTGTCTGTCTGTCTGTCTGTCTGTCTGTCTATCTATCTATCTATCTATCTATCTATCTATCTATCTATCTGTCTGTCTGTCTGTCTGTCTGTCTGTCTGTCTGTCTATCTATCTATCTATCATCTGTCTATCTATCTATCATCTGTCTATCTATCTATCTGTCTATCTATCTATCTATCTATCTATCATCTGTCTATCTATCTATCATCTGTCTGTCTATCTACCTATCTACCTATCTATCTATCTATCTATCTATCTATCTATCTATCTATCTATCTATCTATCTATCGTCTTTTTATCTGCCTATCTGTTGGCTATGTATGTTCAAAAGTCTATGAACGTATATAGATTTGTAAACATCTGTGCTTCTCTAAATTTAGTTATATTTGTATTATTTAACTAATTTGAGATACTATAGCATATAGTAGATGCTGTTAACATGTCAATAATAAATCACACTTTACATATGAATGCCTGCTCATGTTTTGAGAACATTTGAGAACTACGATCATCTTTTGACGCAAGATGAAGGCATCTTCTGTTATAAAATGTCATAGACACACACCTCCAGATGTGAAACTCCAGAAATCAGGATCTTCCTCCAGTCGGCAAAGTCAAACATCAAGCTTTGGGATGCCTTTCTAACTTTCCTGACTGTGGCACCAGCGGCCAATGAAACATGAAATTAAATTAGCGCCTCTATATGTTTTGTGGGCAGCAGAGCCACACAAGAATGATCGGCTGTCTCTTGTTTGGTTTCCTGTTCGTAACGCTGTAGAAATAACATCTCTCTCCCCCTTGGCTATCATTTTCTAATCACCCCCATCATCCACAAAAACTCGCATAAATATATAGTGAACACAAAATATATGTAGACATTTAGGCTGAATATGAGTTGTTTACTGTAAAGACAACACAAGCGTTCTTTTCAAGAAAAACAATGCAAAAAAACACTTTATTTGGTTATTATATAATAAAAGATTTAGAAATGTGTAGCCTATAAAGAGAAATAGTCTAGCATGATTTGTTTGCAGATGCCACTTGAAATGAGATCTTCCTATCTATGCAATGAATATGTTTTTTGTGTGCAGCCTAAGTGTACAAATACATTGTGGTCTTGTCGTTTGGCCTGCCTATAAAAGTGCAGCTTTTAGTAAAGATACTGATCAGTATTCAGGGTTTTTATGGTTTTACTGTCTCCTCTGAAGATGACTTCAATCTGCCGTGAACAAACTCCTGAGGATTAAGGAGCTTCGCTGTTATTGACTGAATCTATTCAGCATCTGGTGATAAAAAGCTTAGATAAGCTTTGAAACCAACACAAGCAAAATCAGCAAAAAGAAAAAAAAAGTCTTATGATAAAATCCTGCGCTTAATTTACATAAAAATGCCGAAAGGGAAAAATGTCTTGTTTTTGACGAATTTTATAATCACAGTTCAAGCTGACAGGTTATTCAGAAAACAATAATATGTTATAATTCATTTATAGCCTGTACTGTCACTGTCAGAACGCTGACTAAAACTTTATTTATTTTCATCTCTATTTTCAATTTTGGATCCCATGTGTTCTTCCTCTTTTCTTGTATCATGAGTCAATGTTGGATCACCACCATGACAAACTGGCGTATTCCCTCAGCTATGTTTTTCTGTTCCATCTTTCATTTTGGTCAGGTTTCACGAGTGACAGATGGAGATTAGAAAAGGAAGAGAGTATTAACTCTGCCAAGAATGGAGGGAACAAAAGGAAGTCCGGTTTGCGATCCTCTTTAATTAGAGCGCCGGAGTCTCAGGTGAATTTTTCCTCCCAGTCATACAAAAAAGGCAAAATTCAAAGACTTGCAGGAGCGAGATGATCATGGCACGTTTAATATTCTTTCATGACAGAGTGAAGCTACCAGTAGGTCCTGCGAGAGAGTTTTTCATTTTTCTTTTACTTTTATCACTTTTCACAAATAGGGTGCATTGCACCTTGAGGGTTTTTTTAATGAAATGGTCAGTGAGAAGAGAAAAGTAAGATTTTTAATGTTTTTTTTTTGTTTTGTTTTTTTAAAGAACTCTCTTCTGCTCAGCAAACCTGCATTTATTTGATTCAAAGTACAGTAAATTTTGAAATATTTGTATTGCTTAAAATAACTGTTTTCTATTTGAATATATTTTAAAATGTAATTTAATCCTGTGATTTCAAAGCTGAATTTTTAGCATCATTGCTCCAGTCACTTCAGAAATCATTATAATATTCTGATTTGCTGCTCAAAAAATATGTATTATTATTATTCAATTTAAAGCATCCTTGCTAAATGAGAGTATCAATTTCTATAATTTCTTTCCCCCCTAGAAGTTGTCAATAAGTTGTCATGTTTGTTATTATTTTATTTTATTTTTTAAAGAATTAGTCTATTCAGCAGAATGACATTCAGGAAGACCCTTCTTCCTCGGCTGGATCGTTTAGAGCCCTTTGAAGCTGCATTTTGGAAGCTCAAACTCGGGGGCACCATAGAAGTCCATTATATGGAGAACATTCCTGAAATGTTTTCATGAAAAAACAATTTCTTTACGACTGAAGAAAGAAAGACATGAACATCTTGGATGACGAGGGGGTGAGTACATTATCTGTAAATTTTTGTTCTGGAAGTGAACTGCTCCTTTAAAAATGGACACACATTTTCCAATTAGGCTGCTTATTAATTAGTTTATTTTATGTTATTAAAGGCTTACTGAAGTTGTTTATTCAATTACATCTCCTAAACTGACTAGTTCGGAATCAGCAAAATAGTAATGGAATTAACACCTTTTGTGTGGGTCAGTATTCTCAAATTTAATAACCTTTTTTTACAGTATTGAATTAAATATTCTTTTCCATTACCTAGCCACAAATCATATGTGACTCTGGATCACAAAAGCAGTCTTAAGTAGCACAGGAATAATTGTAGCAATAGTCAAAAATACATTGTATGGGTCAAAATTATCCATTTTTCTTTTATGCCAAAAATCATTAGGATATTAAGATCATGTTCCATGAAGATATTTTGTAAATTTCCTACCATAAATATATCAAAACTTCATTTTTGACTAGTAATATGCATTGCTAAGAACTTCATTTGGACAACTTTAAAGGAGATTTTCTCAGTATTTTTATTATTTATTTTTTTTGGCACCCTCAGATTCCAGATTTTCAAATAGTTGTGTCTCAGCCAAATATTATCGTAACAAATCATATACCAATAGAAAGCTTATTTATTCAGCTTTCAGATGATGCATAAATATTGATTTTGAAAATTGATCCCCTATGATTGTTTTGTGGTCCAGAGTCACATATATATATATATATATATATATATATATATATATATATACACTGAACAAAATTATAAATGCAACACTTTTGTTTTTGCCCCCATTTTTCATGAGCTGAACTCAAAGATCTAAGACTTTTTCTATGTACACAAAAGGCCTATTTCTCTCAAATATTGTTCACAAATCTGTCTAAATCTGTGTTAGTGAGCATTTCTTTGCCGAGATAATCCATCCACCTCACAGGTGTGGCATATCAAGATGCTGATTAGACAGCATGATTATTGCACAGGTGTGTCTTAGGCTGGCCACAATAAAAGGCCACTCTAAAATGTGGGGTCCGAAAATCAGTCAGTATCTGGTGTGACCACCATTTGCCTCATCTCCTTCGCATAGAGTTGATCAGGTTGTTGATTGTGGCCTGTAGAATGTTGGTCCACAGATAAAATATCAACATATTTCAGTTTCATCACTGCTTCTTCCAATATTTAGCAAGAGAGAGAAAAAAGTTCTAAACTTTTTAGAATGAACATCTGCTGTAAATAATGCAGCACAACACTGCCAACAGCATTTTTCACAATATGAGCCCACAAATATGTCCTGTTCTCAGCAGCTAATCATGCAGGAACTGAACTGTGCTTTCTTCCTGCACAGCAAGCACTTCTACCATTAAAACTGTGCGCCTTTCAGACGGCTTTGTGCAATGCTTAAAGGATAACTTGAATGATTTAGCTCCTGTTATCTGTAGATTATGGGCTGAACGGCTGGAATGTCGTCATCTTTTGATCACCTGAAGCAATCAGGTATGCATGGAATCCTCTTATGTTTTATATAGTGGCAGTGTTGTCTTTATGTGAATGGGAAGAGAAGAATCTTTTTTCCCCAAGAAATTTTTCTGAACAACTATAACCATGTCCCACAACATGCTGAAATATTAAAGGTCCAGAAGAGCCGCAAAGTGCAAGCATGACTGCTCATCTTGACAGTGAATGGACAGATGGAGAAGATGAGAAAAATGAAATTGTCACACAAAGAAGGTAAGAGAGAGAGCGTCTTTTGGCCTTGTGGCCATTTTCACCACATTTTAAATGATGTATTGTGCTTCGTAGTATTTTGTGGTTGAAATTATATCTAACATTTTTAGAATAAAACAAATCTGACTCATTTGTGCTGCTAAGGTTAATTAAAGATCTTAAATTGATATATTCTGAATGCAATTAATAAATAACAATATTTAATAAATGTTATTTAACATTATTACATTATTTTAGAAACGACAAATGGATTGTAAATAACCTTGGTTCATGTGTCATGTTCTCATTGGTTGTCCTAGTCATGTGTCTTGTTTCTCATTGGTTGGTTCTTGTCATGTGACCCTCATTGTTTGATATAAATAGCCCTCATGTTGCCTTTGTTTTTTTTTTGTCTAGCTTTGATGTTGTAACCCTGCTGTCGGTGAGTCTGTTTATGCCAAGTCAAGTCTGTTCGAGTCAAGTCAAGTCTGTTCGATTCAATTCTGTTTGAGTCAAGTCTGTTCCATTCAATTCTGTTCGAGTCAAGTCAAGTCTGTTCGAGTCAAGTCAAATCTGTTCGAGTCAAGTCTGTTCGAGTCAAGTCAAGTCTGTTCGATTCAATTCTGTTTGAGTCAAGTCAAGTCTGTTCGATTCAATTCTGTTCGAGTCAAGTCTGTTCGATTCAATTCTGTTCAAGTCAAGTCTGTTCGAGTCAAGTCAAATCTGTTCGAGTCAAGTCTGTTCGAGTCAAGTTTGTTCGAGTCAAGTCAAGTCTGTTCGATTCAATTCTGTTTGAGTCAAGTCAAGTCTGTTCGATTCAATTCTGTTCGAGTCAAGTCTGTTCGATTCAATTCTGTTCAAGTCAAGTCTGTTCGAGTCAAGTCTGTTCGATTCAATTATGTTCGAGTCGAGTCAAGTCTGTTCGAGTCAAGTCAAGTCGAGTCTGTTCGATTCAATTCTGTTCGAGTCAAGTCAAGTCTGTTCGAGTCGATTCAATTCTCGTCAAGTCAAGTCTGTTCGAGTCGATTCAATTCTCTTCGAGTCAAGTCTGTTCGAGTCAAGTCAAGTCGAGTCTGTTCGATTCAATTCTGTTCGAGTCAAGTCAAGTCTGTTCGAGTCGATTCAATTCTCTTCGAGTCAAGTCAAGTCTGTTCGAGTCAAGTTTGTTCGAGTCAAGTCAAGTCTGTCTGAGTCTTTTGGATTATGTTTTGTCTTTGTGTAAATAAACTGCACTTGGGTTCTCACTTCAACTCATTTGTTACAATGGCATACAATGTGCTTTTTTAAATTAATAAAACGTATTTATTTATTTGACTTAAGAAATAATTTATAAATGATTAAGTTAGTTAACATTTATTTATTTACAAATATAAATGATTAAATTATTACTTGACAATTTGCGAGTTTTAGCGTTAACCTGTCAGTTTCTCAATTGAGCAACTGTAGAAAAAATAGACATTCTTGGAAACTTCATACCATGCCTTCCTCATTTACAATTGCTACTTTTTAACTGACAGATAGTTAGTTTCCAATACAGCTGTAATGTTCCACAAAGTACTTGTGTAGTTGTAAAAGCATGTACACTCTTAAAAATAAAGGTGTTTCATGATGCCATAGAAGAAGCTCTTTTTGTCTAAATGGTTCCATAAAGAACATCTGAGGAACCTTTCTGTTTCACAAAAGGTTCTTTGTTCTGAAAGAAGGTCCTTCAGATTATAAAAAGATAAGAAAGAGATGGTTCTTTAAAGTCTTTAACTGAATTTTTTTTTTTTTTTTTGTGGAACCAAAAATGGTTGTTCTATGGCATTGCTGTGAAGAACCTTTTAAACACCTTTATTTTTAAGAGTGTACAGTATTGCATAATCACAATATAAGCCAAGAATTTACTTAAAAAAAAAAAAAAAAAATCAACAGAAGTCCACAGTGACTTCTCTCAAGCTTTGAAATTTGCTTTTCTTTAGTTACTAAAATGTCTGCTCTACTTCCATCTCTTCTCCTCCATGACCCAGAAATCAGTATTAGTCCTGCCATTTCATCATTTAGTCCCAGTAGTGGAGAGGATCAGAAAATGTGCTTCAGGATATTTGAGTATGTCCTATCTCAGATATCTTTTGATATAAATACATTTATGCTCTCCCAGGAAAATGTCTGATGTTAAATGATAGGGGAGGCCATCACGTGTTTTTCCATTAAAAAGACCAAGTCATGGAGTATCTTCCATCAAACCTGTGTGTGGTTTGATATGAAGAAGAGAGTGATGGAGTCAGTTGTGGAAGACTGCTCTTCATCACTGTCACTTGTTTAGTGTGTTATTTTCCTCTTTCTTAGCATGTGAAGAGAATGAAGGGCTGTCAGTTTGATTGATGCTGGAATGACAGACGAGGTGGATGATGGGTTCCTGCCACACGCTTCGCAGAAGCTCTTATGCTTAGCGCAACAAAGCCAAACCTCGTCTGCTTCCTAAGTTGGCTTTCAGGTGTTTTTATTTTTTCTCTGTAAGAACTGCAGTAGATCTAGATGGATGGAGGTGGATATGATTATCTAGTTGGCACCTTCACTGTTTGTTTATGCATTTTGTCTTTGGTTGTGTTGACTCGTGCTTAATATTTATTGACTTATGTTTGCATATTGCAAGTTTTAGTTTGCACATTTTAGATTATAAATGGATTGAAGTTTCTCAAGAGTGGATGTTGAAAAATAGATGTTCTTGGAAACTTCCTACTTTGATTGCTACTTTTCACTTGAGTTATGCAGGGTATTTGAAGTATGTACTATGCATTCATTCATTCATTCATTCATTCATGATATTTGAGTATGTCCTTTTTCAGATGCTAGATTCTTTTTTTCTTTCTTTCTTTCTTTCTTTCTTTCTTGAGTATGTCCTTTCTCTGATATCAGTTCATTCAATCATATGTGTAAGGTCTGTTTTGGGTTTTGTTTCATGTTCTTGTTTTCATGTCTTTTATTTTGAAGTTTAGTTATGGTTCCTGTTTGTGTCATGCTTCCCTTGCCCTCATGTCTTCATGCTATTGGTTCCCTTGTTCAATGTGTCATGTTCTGGTTGGTTGTCATAGTCATGTGTCTTGTTTCCTCATTAGTTGGTTCTTGTCATGTGACCCTGATTGTTTGTTATAAGTAGCCATGTCTTTACCATTGATCCTGGTCGTGTATTAATGTTGTAACCTGCTGTCGGTGAGTCTAGTCTGTTCATGCCATGCCAAGTCTGTTTCATGTCAAGTCTGTTTCAAGTCAAGTCTGTTTCAAGTCAAGTTTTCATCTCTTTGGATTATGTTTGGATTTTGGATTTCACGATTGTAAATAAACTGCACTTGGGTTCCCACTACGCTCGCCTTCAGTGGAATCTTTACAATATGTCAGGTTGTTTTATTTATTTATTTATTTATTTATTTTATTTTTGTCTGGTTTTTTTTGGTTTGTTTTTTTGTTTTTTTTCCTTGCCCCAGACTCAAATTTAAAATGTTAGAATATGGAAATCCATCATAAAAAACAAACAAACAAAAAACATTAATAGTATTTCATTCATTCAGGATATTTGAGTATGTCCTTTGTCCTTATTTATTTATTGTTTTTGTTTTTTTATATACATTTTAAAATGTTAAATTATGAGAATACCATAAAAATATGAATAGATTTTAATATTTAATATTAATAAAAATGTATATCAAAAACATAATCATAATCACCATCTTAAACCATTTAATTTTGTATTATTTTAAAACATGATTGTGTAAAAAAATAATTTATCAAATTTAACTAAAATTAGTCTCAGTTGTGACATAATTTTCCCATGACCAAGAGTTTTGCCTGTAATTGTTTTATCAGATGTTGTTTGTGAATGCTATTAACACAATACATGATTTAAGGTGTTGTGTTAGGAAAATAATGACAAAAATAACTGCTGGACATTTTGTTGATGGACAAATGAAAATTGTAATAGTGTAAAAAGTATTCTCAAAGTCCAGAGTATAAACAAGAACGACATCAGCCCTTGTAGAGCTTTAACGGTCGTGTTTATAAGCTGTATTACAAGAGTTTATACAGTTCCTTTATCTCCTTTGATCAAAGGACCATAATAATCCAATTCTGTGTTATGCTCATTGTCAGAAAATAACTGTGTCCCATTCTTCTTGTTTTGATTCAAATCGGATAAAACAGTGGCATGCAGTTTCCAGTGTTGCCGTGTGTATAATTACATAGTAGATTGTGATAATTAAAAAAACAGCAAGACTGCTGAACACACTGCTTAAAAAGCTTAAAATAAAACAAGCCAAACAGTGCTGATGTTGTAATTCACAGCGAACAATAGCTCATTTATATTTCTTAGTGGTATAAAGCAGTTAAAAGTAACAATGTAGTGAAAGTAATAGCCAAGTAGCTGCAAGATTACTTTGTGTCATTATTTAAGGCATGCTTTTTCAGTGTCTCTTTCTGCAGGTTGCATTGATATGCCAGTAGGTGGCGAAAGTTAATCACTGAATCATTGACTTAACCATTCATTCAAACACCGATTTGTTCTGAAATAAAACAAGCTACTGTCTTTATGAGCGAGACACTGAATCATTCACTCAACCGTTTCATTCAAAAACATAATTTTGCTCAGGAGCAAAACAAGTGAATGTCTTTATAAATGACTCATTGAATCATTCACTCAACTGATTCATTCGAAAACACCATTTCATTATTTCAAGAGCAAAAAGACATGTTTAAAAAGTGTTCAAAATATTTATTTGTTTTTATTTTTCACAGGTTTTTTATATATTCCATACATTGTTTTGGGCCCCATTGACTTTCATGGTGAACACATACTTTCTTTTGTGGTCCGCAGAAGAAAGAGAAAGATTTTGAGTGTCACGAGGGTGAGTACAAGATGATAATTACTTTCATTCATGCATGCATGGTCTTGCCAAGGCTAATTTATAGGTGGCATTATATATGTATCCTATATACAATTCAATAACAATTGTGTGTGTGTGTGTGAGAGAGAGAGAGAGAGAGAGAGAGAGAGAGAACTTGATTGGGAATGATACAAAAAATATTTAAAAAAATAATAATAATTTGATATTTCTTTTTTTTTCCTGCATGCATGCTTTTGGAAAATATATGTAAAAAAATACAATTAAAAAAAAAAGAAAAAAAGAAACACATTGAAATTATTTATAGTGATTAGAGTATTTATTTTTTTTTTTTTTATTATTCATTCAATGCCTAAATTTAATTTTAGTATGCCAGCAAATAAGTTAGTTGCATTCTATGTACAACTATGATATCAGTTCCAAGCAGATAGAAAAATGGTATGTGTGTGTCTCCATTTGCTTCCCCTTTGTAATCTTTAAAGCCACTTAGTGTCTTGTCATTTAATCTCCCCCTTATCTTTCCATTATGTCTCCACTCAGACTCCAGTTGTCCCTTGCGGGGTGGCCTCTAGTTGTGTCCATCTAACTATCACAAAATCTAGTGTCAGGCAAGCTTCCCTGCCTCTAAATGCTAGCAGTACTCTATATGATCAGTCTCACAAATAATCTAGAAAATATCTGTTTAATGCGACATATCAGACTAAACCTGCCTGGCACACAGATTATTATTACATTTTTAACTGTCAGCACAGTATTTGATGAGCAGGTGGTCTGATATGCCATCGTGGCTGTGTAACGTTATAGCTCTGTTATCACAGCACCCTGATGCGTCTCCTCATCTTTCATGAGGGAGATGAGTGCTGACGGACAAATTCTCCACAGTTTGTTTTTATTTATTTAATTTGATTTTCATAACAGCCTCGAGTGTCCTAAAACGCTGTTTAAAGCCAACCTCTGGCTGGTCCTTGAGATATCAAAGCTTGCCTTAAAGGGAGAGTTCACCCAAAAATGAAAGTTTCCCATCTTTTGTTCACCCTCATGAAAACCCGTCTGAGTTAGATCAGACAATGGAAGTGAATAGTGAACATACGTGATTTTTCCTCTCACAAAGCTGAAGTAAACTTGTATTCAAGTATGTGAATGGTATGAAGCTGATTTTATTGTGCTTTTTATGTTTAGAGCATAACACCTGATGGTCTCCATCCATTGTCACTGGAAAAGAGCAGCTCAGACATTCTGTTGTGAAAATGTACTGTATTGCAATGAATTTTTCAGAAGTTAAATATAAAGTTGAAATAGCACAAGAAGAATATTCTAACCAGTATTTACTCAGGATTTACTTAAATTATTTTTGTGAGTTTGCCAAAGCCGTCTTGTTGACATTACATAAACTACCTTTGATCTTTTCATTTCGTCTTTTCCTTTTGTGAGATCAGATTTGAAAAGATGCATGTTTACCTTTTGATATGCTATTTACAAAAGAAAAAATGAAGGTTTGTCAGTATAGGCCGGCATAGTCATAATTCATTGGCAAATATATACCACTTTTCAAGCATAAGTTGTTTATTTGGCTTTAAATGTTTAAAACATACTTCATAGTTAATGTGATGAACTACTCTGTCCATACTCCACTTGTGTGTGTATTCATCTGCTTCAGTCTCATTCCTTTTTATTCATTTGCCATATTTATGACCATCAGCAGGGCAGAGTAATGATGGTGAACACGAAATGAGATACCAAGGAAAATTGTTGATTACTGGATTTGATCCATTCCGGGACCCCAATCAAAATGTGCAGACATGTTATATTTAACCCACAATCCATTTCCATTAATTAATTTATTTTTTTTGACTTAATATGTACTGAGTAACTAGACACAACAATGCTTAAATACTTTCTCTCTTTTTACTCCACCAACGGAAACAGTTATAAACAATCAAAGCAGTTGCTCATAGACTATTTCTTCCGTTTCTGAAGGAATCGATGCTTTTGAACGAATCGTTTGAACAAATGATTTGATTACTCCGTCTTAAACAGTCACTTTTCTCCATCTACTAGCATGACAGATAGACAGATCGATTGCTGCAAATGCTAAAATCTCTTCATCAGTTTTCCAATGAGACACTCAAAAAGATTTAACCATATGCTATTTACACTAAGTGCATATAACTATAGATTCTATTTACCCTGTTAAAATAGCAGGATTTTCTGCTTTTTATACTACTTATTGTAAATAGTGGCAATTATCTGCACCTCTGTATTATAATACATTATAAAACAGTACGCAGTAATGAGTGTAAATTATCATTTTAATTCAAATTATTAAATCTATGCCACCTTATTGGGACAATAAAATCCTCTCTTCACCTACCCTAACTTTACCTGATTACTTTATTTTTAACTTTTTGATTATTTCTATCATTTTTATTGAAAATAAATGCCTTTCTGATGTGATATGAGATTTAAAAAGGGAGCGGGGGGAAAAAAAGGTGGTTTCGAACTCGGCTTGATCTCGGGATATCATGTCTTTTGAGCATGTTTCACACCTCATGGATCAGATGGCGAATGTATAGAGCAACCTGATTGATGTTTTCCTCATCTAAGGGATTATACAAGTGTTTTAAAAGGCGACTCGGTGAGGGGCGGCAGCTAAGAGAAAAAAAACAGATCACAACAAAGAGCAGCCTTATAACACAACTATAAAACATCACAGCAGGTATATGAAGTATAAACCCCATCTCATTAAAAGCTGCCAGATCTCCTGCAATCCCAGAATTGTCCATTAAAATGATTAAAGGGAACGGGGAGCCTGCAGGCAGTGGGGGTCTGACAGGGAGCGAAGAGCTGTGCTCATATGTGAGGTGTTTGATGTCCATGTTGTGCTTTGGATTTCCTACTGTACTAGAGAGAATGTGTTACAAGAACTTTACAGAAGCAGTGTTTTAATTTATTCATTTTTGTTGAAATAAGGAGCTTTGTGCTCCTTGATGGATTTTATTCAAGTTACTTTATAAACAAATAATACATACCTTTTTCTATTTATTATATTTATTTGTTGTAAAATATAACCAGTATAATCTTGAGTGTGTGTGTGTGTGTGTGTGTTTGTGTGTGTGTTTGTTTGTGTGTTTGTGTGTGTGTGTGTGTGTGTTTGTGTGTGTGTGTGTGTGTGTGTTTGTGTGTGTTTGTTTGTGTGTGTGTTTGTGTTTGTGTGTGTGTGTGTGTGTTTGTTTGTGTGTTTGTTTGTGTGTTTGTGTGTGTGTGTGTGTGTGTTTGTGTGTGTGTGTGTGTGTGTGTGTTTGTGTGTGTTTGTTTGTGTGTGTGTTTGTGTTTGTGTGTGTGTGTGTGTTTGTATTTGTGTGTTTGTGTGTGTGTGTTTTTATTTGTGTGTGTGTGTGTTTGTTTGTGTGTTTGTTTGTGTGTGTGTGTGTGTGTGTGTTTGTGTGTGTGTGTGTGTGTGTGTGTTTGTTTGTGTGTGTTTGTATTTGTGTGTGTTTGTATTTGTGTGTGTGTTTGTATTTGTGTGTGTGTGTGTTTGTTTTTGTGTGTGTGTGTGTGTGTGTGTGTGTGTGTGTGTGTGTTTGTTTGTGTGTGTGTGTGTGTGTGTGTGTGTGTTTGTATTTGTGTGTGTGTGTGTGTGTGTGTGTGTGTGTGTGTGTGTGTGTGTGTGTGTGTGTGTGTGTGTGTGTTTGTATTTGTGTGTGTTTGTTTTTGTGTGTGTTTGTTTTTGTGTGTGTGTTTGTTTTTGTGTGTGTGTGTTTGTTTTTGTGTGTGTGTGTGTGTGTGTGTGTGTGTGTGTGTTTGTTTGTGTGTGTGTGTGTGTGTGTGTGTGTGTGTGTGTGTGTGTGTGTGTGTGTGTGTGTTTGTATTTGTGTGTGTGTTTGTTTTTGTGTGTGTGTGTGTGTTTGTGTGTGTGTGTGTGTGTGTGTGTGTGTGTGTGTGTGTGTGTGTGTGTGTATGTGTGTGTGTGTGTGTGTGTGCGTGTCCACAGGCAGTGTAGTCCATAAATTCACCCACGGTCAGTGGGAGGCAGGAATTGGCTTTACTTTTAATCCGGTTTATTAGCCCAAATAGGTAAATAAGTATAATGAAATGTAAAACTATTTGTGCTACAAACCACTGTGTTTGTGTAATGATAAATTAAATAATATGAGAAATACCAGTTTGCAACAAAAAAGCTTTGTCCATTGTAGTTACAAATGACTGTTTTTACATTAAAAATATGTGGATTAGATGGATTTTTTAAAATTATTATTTTAGTATGTTTCTTGAGGTTTACTTATAATGTTAATAACGTTTTTGTTTTTTTTTGCACACAAATAAGTGAAAAAATGATTTTCAACCCTCATTCTTACCCTCTCTCAGAAACAGGCTGTTTTTAAGGGGCGGGTCTTTAAGGCTTTGTCAGTATTCAGCCACTGTTATGATTGGCTAACGTCAACACTAATGAAACAGTATCAATGCCCCTCGCTATTGCATGTGAGCATTTTGACAGCATGATCAAAATAAAAGTCATTTCAAGACAAAACATTATGAAATAATTTACTTACAGTTTGTGATGCAGCTGCAGTCAGATCTAATAAAAACAAATGTTTCTTTGTGAACTCTCCATGATACTGTGCCTCGTTTACAAAACAAAATGCTGCGATCAATCTTCAGACACGATCCGGGATGCCATTAGAAATAAACTATCCACTTGTTCCTTACTCTGGCATCCTTCTGATATCTGTACAAGACGCAAACGAGCTGTTTAAACCAAACGTGTCAAAGCAAACGTTCTTTCACTCCCTTACACAACACTCTCATTCAGCGTGATCATGTGACTGAACAGCGTTGGGCGGAGCCTATGGTGAGAAGACTATTCGTTGATGTCTTGCTCTGGAGGCGTGTTTATGCAAATGTTTGTGCTCAAAACGAGCCATTTTTGGAGTTAATTAAATAAATGCTTTGTTTATAATGAGGAGGACATCTTAAGCTATGAAACTTGCAGGATGTTTTAAAGGCAAAAGACCTCTTATATGCCAAAAGATCAAGGCTAATTTGATTTCTCTTGACATGTCATGTCAAGACAAATAGCAGGAGGAGAGTCTTTCAGTGCATGTAAAGAAAAAATAACATAACATTGCTTTCTGTAAAAAAACAAAAACAAAAAAAACCAAACAATCAGTTATTAAATACTAAAATGTTAATTTGTTTTGTGTAACGCAATATTGTTTTCAAATTATTACTATTATTATATTTACTTTCAAAATAACATTCTGCTTGTGAGACTATGCCCAACTTTAATACATTTTGATAAATTAATTTAGTATGTATGCATGTACATATTGTTTCATGCGACTGTGTAATTCAAACACAAACCCAAAGAATAAATATGTGTGTCCTCCAATGAACAGGAAGTTTTTTCTGTCGTCCACAGATACAATCTGCAAACATAACATGATCAGAGGCTCTTGCTGGTTCCCTGATCTACCACAGGTGACCCTGAAATGGAAACGCTGAAGTGCTACAGAGCTGGTTACCCACATTTGACTCGTTCACCTTGAACAAGGCTTGCAATGTTTCTACAGTGAAAACACACGAGGATGCTGTTGCCTGTGACCCATCGGTAATGGAAACCAATGTCTCTCCACTTCCCTGTGTCAAAGGAGTGATGCAGATACAGAAAATTAGAGTGAAATTACCCTGGAAGAGCTTTAATGCTAACAGGTAATTATATATGTTATTAATTATTAAGGCAAACATCACTATTATTGCTCATGCTTAGCTGAGTCGTACATGCAGTATGTTCTAGCAACTTTTGAGCGAGCATCATTCAGATTATTTACATATAGAAAACAGTACAGAGTTGTTGTTTTTTTATTATTGTATGTCATATGTGACCCTGGACCACAAAAACAGTCATAAGGGTCTTTTTTTTTTTAATTGACTCTTGACTTCAGATTTATGTATAAATTGAGATTTATACATAAATCTGAATAAATAAGCTTTCCATTCATGTATGATTTGTTAGGATAATATTTGGCTGAGATACAACTATTTGAAAATCTGGAATCTGAGGGTGCAAAAAAATCTAAATATTGAGAAAATCACCTTTAAAGTTGTCCAAATGAAGTTCTTAGCAATGCATATTACTAATCAAAAATTAAGTTTTGATATATTTACAGTAGGAAATGTACAAAATATCTTCATGGAACATGATCTTAATATCATAATGATTTTTGGCATAAAAGGAAAATTGATAATTTTGACCCATACAATGTATTTTTGGCTATTGCTACAAATATACCTGTGCTACTTAAGACTGTTTTTGTGCTCCAGGGTCACATACTGTATGTCATGTGACCATGGCTTTACGGAACGGGGCAAGTATTTCTTTTTGTACTCGACTTGGAGGGAGTTATATCTCATTTAATTAACATTCCAGTGCATATGCGCTCAGGACCCGGTCAGTGCCAACAAACAAATTAATTATGTTGAAATGATCAACTGGGCTGGGCCACCCTAAGCGTTAGATGCAGTATGAAATTGCATTCTCAGTACCCTATAAATCCACGAATCAAGAGGCTCACGTACAGTCCTCTAGCATATTAATACAGGCCGAACAATGACAACAGAGAACAAATGATTTCAGTTTGACTGAAGGATAGAAGGGGATTAAATATTTGTGCAGTGATTAAAGTTGTGGTACTTTGTTGTTTCTGGACTGTTTCTATATTAAATTATAGGCTATTTAACACTATTTATTTATTTATTTTTTTCTGAGGAGAATGTGAGTGGTGCTTCTAAAACATGCTGTCATGATGCTAGGATTTGTGGTTGGTTGGTAGAGCTTTGCTTGAGTGATTTGAGGCAGCTCCCATTTGTGTCCAAAGCATAGTTAAATACTTTAATATGGTCAGAGGTTTGTTTGAATACTAATAGGGATGTTAGTCAATCAAGCACTATAGGCTTGGGAATGGAGCTTATCTTATTTCTGTTTATTAAGAAAAATACAGAAACTGGATGATGGCAACACTGTTACTGAATTTACAGCACAAAACAGACCAGTGTAGTCCGATATAGAATGAATGACTGTTATGAAATGGTTCAATAGTGTAACCAGTGTAATCTGACTCCCAAACAAATGACTTTTATTTGCCGGTTCTTTTTAATTAATCAAAAATATGCAGCACAAGTGTAGTTTGACTCCCAAATTATTGGGTCTTGTGTGCTGCTATCTTATAGTGAATCAAAAACATGCAGTCCAATCATTGTAGTCTGTCTCCCAAACAAATGACTCTTTTGTTCCGGTTCTTTTTAGCGAATCAAAAACACGCAGCACAAGTCTAGTCTGTCTCCCAAACAAATGACTCTTTTGAATCAGTACTTTTTGCCATCAAAAACAAACAGCGTAACCAGTGTAATTGGACTCTTGTGCAGGTCCTTTTTACTGAATCACAAACATGCAGCACAATCAGTGTAGTCCAACTCCCAAATGAATGACTCTTATGTTCCAGTTCGTTTTAGTTAATCAAAAATATGAAATCCAACAAGTCTAGTCCGACTCCCAGACAAATGACTCTTTTGAATCAGTACTTTTCGTCATCAAAAACAAACAGCGTAACCAGTGTAATTTGACTTACAAATGAATAACTTTTATGTACTGGTTCTTTTTAATTACTCTTTTGAATAAGTTCTTTCTTTATCATCAGAAACATACTGAATGATTCCTGAATGAGTGACTCTGAAGTTGGTTCTTTTTAGTGGTTCAAACATGTGCAGACTTAAAGGGTTGGTCCACCCCAAAATGAAAATTTTGTCATTAATCTCTTACCCCCATGTTGTTCCAAACCCATAAAAGCTTCGTTCATCTTCGGAACACAAATGAAGATATTTTTGATGCATTCTGACAGCTCTCTGACCCTCCCATAGACAGCAATGCAATTAACACGATCAACGTCCAGAAACCGCAAGGAGATCGGTAAAATAATCCATGTGACATCGAATTGTTGAATAAAGTCGTTCTTTTTTTTCTTTGTGTACAATGACAACAGAGAACAAATGATATCAGTTTGACTGAAGGATAGAAGGGGATTAAATATTTGTGTAGTGATTAAAGTTGTGGTACTTTATTTCTGGACTGTTTCTATATTAAATAACAGACTATTTAACGCTATTTTTTTTTTTTTTTTTTTCTTTGTGTACAAAAAGTATTCTATTTACTTATAATCTGAGATTATAAGTAAACCTCAAGAAACATGTTAAATTAATAATAATAAAAATCCATGTCATGACCCCTTTAAATCTGATTAATTGTTCATTTGACAACATATCCAACCAGAATCAAATAAGAAGCTGAATTGAAATTTTAAAATGCTTTACTATTCCCATCCCTACTAAGTTACTCAAAGTGATTCAGTTTGATGACATCACAGTGGATTTCATCTCATCTCTAACCTGTGATTGCTTTATTCACAGATGATTGAACTGCTGAGTACGGCAGACTGCAGTTTCTTCTGACAGCAACACTGTGACACTGATTAAATTCTTTTCAAATAATTGAATAGCCTAGAGCATTCTCCTGTTTCTCAGCAAATATGATTTGGATAAAGACACACCATTAAAATAAGGAATATGATGTATTATATAGATAACTCACTCAGATCTCAGGACTCGTATCTTGATATATATACCATTCCTGTGGTTGCCAGCACAGATTTTCTGACAGAGATTTGTCAGAGGTGGCAAGGAGTGTATTCATTTTTCTTAGCTTATACAGTGTTTGCTGATGTTGAATCTCTTTGAATTGATAAATTGGACCCTGAACCCCTTTTTATGGTGACAAACAAATGTCATTCACTTCTTCTTTCTCAATTACAGATCTTTAAGGAGCTTGGATTGAGGATCTCAGCTTTATGGCCTACCTTTATTTAACATATATTGGTTTATATGCCATTCAATAGTCAAGTCAAATAGAAATGTCCATAACTCGCTGTAAAACCAGTAAGCATTAGACCCTCACTATTGTCACTTACCATAAATGTCATCGGAAATAAGGCATGAGAGCATGAGTGAACTTTTTTAACAGCGACAGTGAAGCCTCACGATCAACAAACAAACAAACAGTCTTGTTCATATATGCGTGCTGCGTTTTAATGCATAGCCTCGTAATCCTGTCACAGGTAATTGAATCATCAGTGTCCCAGTGTTTTGTGGATCTGCTGTATGCAGCCTTGGTAGGCTGATACATTTAAGTTAATGTAAATTAACCACAAAAAAAGCAAAAGATTCACTGATTCTTTTGGCTCCCTGAACAAACCTGCTCAAACATAATTAAACACTGCTGTTTACCTTTGTTTTTTTTTTATGAAGTTATGTAAATTAGTTGTGGAAGCCACTTTTAGGGAAGGAACTAGTTTGTTACATTTTAATTTATTCATATTGTTAAAGCAGTTACAGTCAAACTATTCTACACTACAAGCTATTATTATTATTATTATTATTATTATTTATTTATTTTTTTATAATTAGAGCAGTGTTTATTTGTCCCAATAATGAAAATCTAATTTTGGGTGCCAGAAAACACATTTACAAGAAATACAATGTAGAAAACTATAAAATACATAATTTAGTTGAAAACACATGGATGGATAGCAACATTTAATAAAATATTTTGCTACGAAAAAGACAAACTTCTGTGTGAGAAAAGAAATATTTTATTTTATTTTTAATTTATATTATTTTATATTATAAAGTAATTGCAGAAGCTATATTTGGGGATGAAACTGCAGCTTATCACAGTTCAGTTTATTCATATTGTTAAAGCTTCTCTGACAAGTGGCTAGCTATTCTTCAAGTTAAGCAGTTTTTGTTTTGTTTTTTTTTAATACAAGCTTAATAACTAACTACATTGAAACTATGGGAAAATATCTTTATAAATGATCTTTCATTCTATAATCAGAGCAATATTTCAGAAACAATGAGGAACTAATTGTGGGTGCCAGAAACTTACAATAAATACAATACAATGAAAAATAGTACTGAAAAATACATAATTAGTCAAAAACACGATGATGAGTAGTAAGATTTAGAGAAACATTTTGAAAATGTGATTCAAGAAAATGAATCGGTGAATCTTTTTTTTTAATGAACTGATTCAATAAATTGTACCTCATTTGATTCTTTTCTGTGTACAGCTTGGATACAATAAAAAAATAATAATTAGCTTGTTACCCAAAACAGCTACTGCAGAGTCACATGCAAGTTATTAGCATTTTTAGCGAGTTACTCCCCAAAACAGAGAACCAGCAGCACAAGCAACATGCAGATAAACTAAAGTTCATGATTTTCTACCTAACAGTCATTACCAGAACTAAACTGCAAGAAAACGCTTGACTCTGATTTCAAAAGAGCCCAAGAGAGTGATGAATGGAAACAGGACAAAAATACAATATCTTTTCCAACAGTCACTGACTGCCCTGGGTTCAACTAATCCAAGCAGAAATGGGCACAAATGCTCTTAAACTGACGTTCCACGTGTGCCAGTAAGCCCTCCAGAAAGGCACAGGATTTCTGAGGCCTCTTCAAAGCTCTCAGTGCTGTCTATTGGTGGATATCCTGCAGTGGCAGATGTTAAAAAAGCAAGATGATAGATGCAGCACCTGTGGGTTTCTTCCCATGTGGGTTGGGAACCTCGGGGAGATTATTTTTTGATTGTCACTCTTATTACCTGTCAGCTTAATTTTTTTATTTATTTTTTTTCATCCAATTTCACTGGCCAATTTTCCACCTCCACAGAAGCAAATATACACAAACATAGAGAGAAAAGCCTGGAAGGTCCAAATAATTGATAAAGGGTTCTTGTTCATCTTTTCAGTCAATAGGGCTGCCCTTGACTAAAGCTTTTTCCAGTCGACTTGTAGTCGTTCATTTCAAGCATTAGTCGACTATTAGTCGCACGTTTAATAATAAACCATATAAATCATAATAATGAGCCTTTAATTGCCTACATAGCCTAATAAGTGCTCAAGCGCACGCATAAAGCTTGCCACAGCGCACCAGCGGATATAATAATTATTAATGTGTCAGGGAAAATCTCTTAGGAGGCTGCATTTGAATAATTTACTGATAAACTAGTGCTTTCTTCATTTTTGGCTTAAGAGATGAAGTCGGAGACACTGACTCGTCATCTCTGCTGTTGTGATGCGCCTGTATGGATAATTTCATATGGATTACATAATCTGAGAGTATTTGTTTTCCATTTAAATCGGTTCATTTAAAAGTAGACATTTCGCTCTCTATAGATATATTTTTCATGTCTGTAAGGCAAGTATTCATGAAGTATCAAAGTTCCACGCTCAAGTTCACCGAGACCGTAGAGAGTGCATCCTGATGCTTTAGTTATTTTACAAAAGCACAATGTTGTGTTGTTATTCTGAGTGCACACAAATAAACGTAGAGTCTTTATGGTTTCGAAAGATGTATTACTTTTATCTGTATGACCAAAAATGATGGAGTATTTTAAGAGCCTCCATCTGTCATGCAGTGAGTGCTACTTTTCAGCTTCCACACTCCGCACAGACACTTCAATAGCGCACATTTTTCTAGGTTAACGTTAGACTGAGAGACCATGTTAAGTTAATGCTACACACATCTTTCAGATGAAAGGTCATGTTTGAGGTGGATGAATGATAGGTGAGTGTTTGGATGTCCTGCATGATGTACTGTATTTCCACATAGACCAGCCGTTAATGATTTCTCCGTCACGGACTGCATGACTTCGCCACTAAAAAAAAAAAAAAAACATGCTCAGAATCCGATTCTGAGACAGCGTGTGCTTCCACCCGCCATTATTTCAGTGTTTTACTTTAGAAATGCTTTTATTTATACTGTTTGGAATGCAGTTCATACTAGATGCACGAAACTCACATACTGACAGATTTTCACATGCGCTTTGTGTTTGTCCTAAAGCTCAATCACGGCTGTGGTTAAATGCATTTGCATCTCTGAATATTTTTACAAAATTGAAGAAAACACAGTCAGTTATGTTTGCAGAACAGGACAAAATATCTGATATGTGTAAATAGATCTGTGCATTAGTGTGAATGCAGTCTATTAAAGCTGCCATCAGTAATAATCAAACGGCAATAATGTTGAGAAAAAAAAAGAAAATCCCATAACTATGATTGTCTGTAAATTTTTGGGTACTTAAAGCACTCTCAGATACTGAAAGTAGTTTTTGTTTATCACTTGTAATTGTCTTTATTAAATATGTTTTCTCGTATGTTTTGAAGCTATTTATTATTAATTTGTAATTAATTTATAAAGTAGCCTGTTTATATAATTTAATAAAAATGCACAAAATAAATTTGATGTAATCGTGATATCGAATCAAATTGAATCGTTGACATGATCGAATCGAATTGTGAAACCAGTGCCGATTAACTCCCCTAATACGGTTATGGGTAACAATGGGCCGCTGATAAACTTGCCATTTGCCGCACCAAATGGGAGAAATGAATAGGGATTGTATTGCATGTGCTAATTTCAACGCCCTACTCTTTCAGGTTCCAGCAATATCAAGCCACTAGGGAAGGCTATTGAAAAATCTAGAAATAAGAGAACATCTGATATATAAGATTAGGGGCTCAAAGTAATCCTTTTTTCCTCTCTCTCTCTTTCTCCCCAGCATGAAAACTCTCACTTTTGAGGTATCAGGTTTTCATCTGAGGTCTGCTCATATATGCAGTCGCCGATGACATCATGACATTGGTCCTTAGAAGAGATGGAGATCTTATTTGTCCTCATAAAACTTTCAGAGCCCTATCTGGGATTCCAACTAGACAATTACGACCAATACGCGACGGTCACGACTAGAAAATTGAGTGTGTCTGTGGGGAAAAAAAGGAGGTAGCAGATGAGTTACATGTCCAGTGGTCCTGCATTCTTGGAAAGGAAAAGCAAAGCCAACTCTGAGAGCAATGTAGAGTACCTATTTTCATGCATAATTGATGCCTTATCAGTGTCTCCGTCCCCAATGTACCACCCTTTCTGATAAGCCCGACAGCTTAGATGTGCCCATTGCCAGCTGTTCAGCCAAGCCTGAGATGGATCAAGTGTTCAACATTGCACTCCGATTACCACATCAGTGTGTGACAAACTGTTGAAGCCAATGCTCGACTGAACTGCATTTGTCTAGACAACCTCAGATGCAATGAAGCGGAATTAGATGAGGTCTGCTGACTTGATTCACTTCGATAGGCAAATCCTGCTTTTGCTGCTTCCACATGGATAAAAGACACAAAGTCATTTCACAGTTGTTTCACGAAACATCGGCTGGAGAAAAATGAAGCGGTAATGAGGGACGTTCAAACGTAAAGTTGATATGCCTGCACCTTTGTCTGCTTTGAATTAGGAGAAGGAGATAACAGAATGCCAGGTATCTACGGTTTCAGGTATCTTAATTGCCATGTGTGATCATTTGAAGCCTCTCCGTTGGCTGTGCCTGACTTACTATCGGAAATAACACAAACTTTAATTGCCCTTGCTGTGTTGGTTAAAATTGTCTGAATGTCAGAAACTTAAATCAAGCAGTTAGAACAAAAACATTGAGCATTTCATTAATATTGTATTAATAATTATTATATTATATTATAATATATTATATTTCATATTATAATTATAACAAAATTTTTGTGTAATCCCAAACCATTTATGTACATGAATTTATTCATTAAGCAGTTAAAATATAAAAATGTAGAATTTAATAACTTGGTGTATTATTACTTTTATTCATTTATTATTAGTAGTCAGTAATATAATTGCATTTTATTTATTATTATTGTTGTTGTTGTTGTTGTTGTTGTTGTTGTAGCAGAAATTTACATGCAAATCATTCCAGACCACATTAATTAATTTATTTATTTTTTTCTTTGCAGAGGGGTTTTATGTTTCTAAATGATCATCTGATTTTTGCCTGAAAAATGTTTTTCGCCTGAATTTTTGCCTAATGTTCCCTTGAGTTT
Source organism: Tor tambroides (assembly GCA_021397915.2). NCBI lineage: Eukaryota > Metazoa > Chordata > Actinopteri > Cypriniformes > Cyprinidae > Tor > Tor tambroides. The sequence goes on from JAFVLL020006712.1 coordinate 33,365, forward strand.
CTCTCTTTAATGTATTATAATAGTTTCCGCAAGAGGCATGCTTGTGGCTGGCCTTGACTTTCAGCTGTTTGTTTTTAATGGATTAAACTCCATTACCTTGGATTTGCCATAATGTAATCAAAGGCAAGTATGTCAAAACCTGTTAACTGAGACTTAAAACAAATGTTGAAGACTCGTGGCTTTAAAAATGTTGGCTACACGGTCTGATGGTAGAAAGAAAATGAAAGAAAATAATTACAACAGAAATTTGAGTTTGGTGAAAAGGTCAGACAGCTACATTCTCATCCAGAGTCTGAAAAAAAAAAAAAAAACAACTCAAAAAAAATATCAGATAAAATCACTGCAATCTGCGCTGAATTTCTTTAAAAAATAAATAAATTGTTTTTCTGTTGAAACACTGCTAATGAACTAGCCAGGTCTTATTTCTTTTCACAGAAATTGAAGCAAGTTCCTCTCAAGAAACCTCTTTGAATCCAGTGATGTACACTCGTTGATTTCCAGAGACACAGTGTGTGTGGAAGAGGTCTGTTCTCTGAGATCACAGCGAAGGTGTCATATCTGCATGCATTAATGATTTTCACACAACCCTTTATATTGTGTTAATAAGCACATGTACTGTACCTTTCAGTAAGCATCATTCTTCCATGTTAGCCATATCGTCTTATGCAGAATTACTGTATCTACAAGCAAGCGATAAAGTTTAAAAGCCTATTAACGGTGAACTGTTATCGTAATATTCTAAGGTTTTGCAAAAACCTAGGCTTTTTTATCATACCTATTCTTGAGCACAAGATAACGACCTGCAGAAGTGCTTTGCGTTATCTACCAGTGGTTTTAATATCTTCCTTTTGCACATATTAAGTGGTATCATAGTGCAAATATGTCCTGTGTAGTTGCCACATAGTGCCCTTATTAGACAAAGACATTTTTATTGATCTCTGTATGTAGAAAGCATTTAGCACGCTAGAGGAAAACTCTTGTAGAGCATTGATGTGTAAGTGTTCTTCATCTGTGGCTGGAAACTCATCTCAATGAGAGTATTCATGAATACACAACAGAACTGCAGGTAGAACTATCTCAAGTGCTAGGAAGATTTTCAAGATGACACACACTCACTGTAGAGTTCATTTATTTAGTGGGGAAGAAAGGAAGGAGAAAATGAATGAAGCAATAACTCAGAAGGAAGAAAGGAAGGACACAAGCAGGGACATTTTGAGGAGAAACGAATAAAGAATGAGCTCGAGAAGGAAGGAAGGAAGGAAAAACTAAAGATGGACGAATGGAGGAAAAGAAGGAAGATTGAAAAGTAAAGAAGGAAGTAATTATACAAGAAGGAATAAGGAAAGAATGGACATGATGGGTGAAAAAGGAAGGAAAGAAGGAAAGAAAAATGACAAAAAAAAAGGAAGATGAAGGAAGATTGAAAAGGAAAGAAGGAATAAATAAAGGAAGTAATTATACAAGAAGGACATGAAGGGAAAAAAGGAGGTTAGGGAGGAAAACGAAAAGGAAAGATGAACAAAAGAACGAACAGAAACCACACAAGAAGGAGGGAATGAAAAACACAGGAGGGAAGGGGAAAGGAAGAAAGAATGCAAGAAAGAATAAAACAGGAAGACAGGATGGATGAAAGGAGGAGAGTAGAAGAAAAAACTGAGAAGGAAGGAAATATACAAGAAATAAGGAAAAACACCTGAAGGTGGAATGGAAAAAAGAATATAGACAGAAGGAGGAAGGATGGAGGAAAGGAAGATAGGATGGATGATTGAACGAAGGAAGCATACAAAGGAAAGAAGAATATGATAAAATGAATAAAGAAACATGAATGGCCATTTTAGAAATTGGTCGTCTGTTATCTTTTTACGACTAGAAAAATGGACAAATGAATGAAATAACCTGATCTGAATTTGAAGCAAGAAAATTAACAAGATCACAGTTTTTTATGCATTTTTATTCCATCATTCAATACTTGAGCGATGAGAAAACTCTGCCCCATATGTTGCGATGAATAATCTTCTCTTACCATTTCACTGAGACTCTGCACTTCAAGAACTGAGCTTTACATTCATTCCATGTCCTTGGCTGAAATCTTCAGTAAAAATCTCATAAAACATTTCTCATGTTTGATTATGGTGAGGTGAGTTGAAGATTTGTTGAAGAAAGCAACCAGATGATTGATCAGTTTTTTTTAATCCAAAACCCCATCTTTCAGCCCCCCAAAAAGACCTCCTGAGGTTCTATTCCCAATTTTTTTCCACTTCCATGGACTGCAGTGGAATTTTTTTTTTCTGCAACACTCATCTGTGATATTAATACAAATATTGCATCCCTCCCCACCCCCAAATATTGCAAGTTCTTCTAGTGCCTCGTATGATTTTTTTTATTTTTTTCTCTCCACTTTAATCAAAGACCCCATCTTTCATCCCCCCCAAAAAGAGCTCCTGAGGTTCTATTCCCAATTTTTTCCACTTCCATGGACTGCAGTGGAAATATTTTTCTGCAACACACGCATGTTACTATTTGTGGGATTAATAATACAAATATTGCAAGTTCTTCCAGTGCCTGTTGTGAAATAGACTTCAGGGCAGCATTAGGAAAGTTTATGGGAGCGGGAGTCTTGGGAGAGCAATGTGGAAGTCTTGCTGAGAGTCTTAATTAAAGATCGTTGTGTACTCAGGTGTGAGGCATCAACCGCTCAAGGAGAGTAAACAGCAAGCTAATACAGGCAAAGATTAAAAAGATCAGTTTCTTTATGGGAAAATGTCAGATATTTGCTATTATGGACTATCAGCGGCTGCAAATTGCTCTAACTTTTGCCGTTTTGTTTCTGCTGGAAAGCGTATTGTATTGCCAAACACACAAGGAACAAGTCCTCCACACCTGTTCGCTCCTGCGGAAACATACAAACAGCATTAGAGTAATATGAATACACATTGTACCTAATGTTTCTAATGGAAGATCAATAAGGATTAACAATGTAGAGAGGTTGAAACAGAGATGTTCTCTTCACCGAAGGACATGAGTTTAATAAGCTGGCGCCGTGGTTCCATTGGGTTTTCGATACTCTGGGTATCAAGGCCACCAAGCCTGACCTCTGAGTTTTCCTTACATCATTTTTCCTGGTTCGTTGTCCATTCCAGCAATGAAACCAGACACCGTGACAGCTGGAGATTTTTGAGAGCTCCTCGAAAAATAACTACTGAGGAACCATCTCAGCTAATAGGACTGGAGGAGAAGAGAGGGCTTTGCTGTCTGATGAGGTCATACCGAAGTAAAGCCGACACGCACTTGTGACATATCAAGAGACATCCAGATCAAAAGCAGAGATCTGAGATCAGAGGTCTGCTCTGAAGCCACCAGTCTCCAGGATAGTTTCAGGCGAGCTGCTGGTTTGGCGGAGCGATATAGCATAGAAATGTTGTGGGAGTAAACTTACAAGAGACCTCAACAATATTCATTTTCAGCGTTGGGCTAGTTACTCAAAAAAATGTAATATATTACTCATTACTAGTTACTCCTTTCAGTTATTACTTATTACTTTCTGGCAACAGTGATTAGTTAGACTACTAGTTACATTACTTTTCTGTCACGCCCCACAGAAGTTGCAATGTATCTTCCCCATAAAAATGTTACTAACAATATATATCTGCTTCATCATTTGATCCAAATCCACATTGGATCGCAGTCAGAAGTGATTACAAACACTCAGTGGTGATTAATAGTAACATTTAAGTAAAAGTGTTGCATTATTCTCATTAATTGTCATGTGTAGCTTGAAGCTAATTGTAGCTCTAATTTCTGTCTTACCCATATGTGATTATATACCATGATGTATTTTATCAAAAGAAATCATATGTTCATAAGAAAATGTTTTGTTCTCTAAAAAGATACAATTTGTATCAGGATCAGAGGGATGTAACGCCAGAGTAAAGTAATGCCACAACTTCCACATCAGTGTTCAGATCATCTTTTCTCCTGACAAAATCAATCTAATGCAATATTTCCATCTGCTGAATGTAAGCTTTTCCATATTCCAGTCTTCCCTGCTGCTCTGCTGACTTCACGTGCAAGTCGTGAAAATTATGACAATAAATCTAGGAATTACTGGATTGTTGGACTTCAAATTAATAGGGGTTGAGGCATCGAAAGTAAGTAACTAGCTGTTTTATGGATAGTAATTGTAATATTATTACTGAAATCTTATTAGTAATTAGTTACACTGCTAGTTACTGCAAAAAGTAATATTATTACTGTAACTAGTTACTAGTTACTTCCCAACACTGATCATTTTCCATTCTTTTTGTTCCTGTGGGTGAGAGGACATTGTCTTGCAGGGGTGCTGTGCGTGGACAAGTAAGCTTAACCGGCCTTAGAGATGAGAAATGAAACGTAAACTAATTTGGGGAGTTTATCATTGTATGCACATTTTAATCACATTTCAAATCCGCTATGGACCGTGTTTTCCTGCTACATTATGTGGCTGAGCGTTGAGTTTCCTCACTCTATCTATATTTCATCAGATCCCCCTCCTGCCCTTCTGGGCCGTAAAGTGGAGTTTATATATCACCCATGATGCACCTCACTAGAATCCTGTTATTAGATTTATGCCGTTTGAAGTGGCCTCCGGGAATGTAAATTAATAGGGTGGTTTGCATCTTATACTTTTTCTTCGAGACCTCTTTGACACTCAAAGATTTCACTTGCTTTCCTGTGATGCCACAATGTTCCTCCATGAAATATAAACTGTAATTGTCTTAATAAAAGGAAAAGAGCTTTGTTTTTGAATACTGGGTCAACATGGAAGATCATGGCAGATTGTATTTTCATTTGTGAGTAATTTCCCTTCAGTAGTATAAATATTGTAGCTCTGTGGCACAATCAAAACATTGTTCTGTTTGTTTAGTATCCCGACCAGCAACAAAGCAACAGTTGGGGTCTGTTTGGCTCAACCTGTCGTAAACATGGTGAGTGACACATGAAAACATTTATTTTTATATTTTAAAAACATGTTTGCAATTGCATTTGGTGACTCTAGAATTTAGCTCATTGTGACTGTCTGCAGAATATTCTGAAAAGAAAACATGGATCTTGCACACTTTTAAATCCGCATTTAACATGATTTCAAGTTAATAAATTAATTCTTCCAAAAGTAGTAAAAAAAAAACAAAAAAAAACCTTCTATGCTTGAAGAGAGGGGAAAAAATGCAGAATATTCTAGACATGCTGAAAACAGCCTATTGGAGCGAGTTTTTATCTTGTTTTCCAGTTGAAATATCTAACACACCTTACAGCATAAATTAATTGAGAAGCCAAACTGTGTATGATATTGAGATGTTTTCTTAGATTTTATCATGAATGCATCTTACTGCATTGATTTTTTTTTTTTGTTTACCCCCCAATTTTTTTTCTATATATTTCTATTTGTATATACTTTTAATCAAGATATAATCCCTGAAAACCAAGGATAGTTCACCCAAAAAAATGAACATTTTGTTTGTTCACTCTCATTTTAAATTAATAAACATCTCTGATGTTCTTCTGTGGGAAACAGAAGTTTTGTCCAGTTTTGTTTTAGACCCCACTGACTTTAACTGCATGGGCAAAAACAAGAACAGATAAAGTTTGATTTCATAAAATTTTACAATATGTTTAATATAACAATCATTTATAAAATATTTCATAAATGAGATTTTCTGTGCTCAGCAGAACAAAGAAAATTATACAAATTTAGAATGACAAATTTATTTTAAGGGTTAATCATTCCTTTGAGGATCTTTAGCTATTTCAATTGAAAATCAAGCAAAAAATACCAATTACCAACTCAAAGGTCTTTATTTATTTTTTTCATTTTGCGTTGTAGGATCTGTAAAAACGTAAACAAACATACACCTCTGTTTGGCATTATATAAGTTTGCATTAAGTGTCTCATCTTCTTGGAAATCCACAGTGCAGGTTTGACTGCACCTAACAATGAAAAGTGCTTTGTTTTCCCGTTGATACTGTGTGCCATGGCCCTCGGGAGACATGCTGAAAAGGTACTGCTTTATAGTGGATGAGAAACGGCAGCCTCCCTAAGTGTATGCCCGGGAGGGGGGGGCATAACCAGATGCATTATGGTGCCACTGTATTATTTTCCTGATATAAAAGCGAGGAGGGCCCATATTGATCATAGCACTCAGACGATCCCGCTGTCTCCCCTTGGGGATCTCCAGCGTCTCTCTTCCTCGTGACTTCTGATAAAGGGAAGATGCTCCCACTTGTGAAACACAAGAAAGCCAAGCAACACAACAGCACTGAGTAAGTGGTCACAGTCATACACCACTTTTAGGCGTTGGACGCAATCCTGCTGTGAAGTAACAATGAATGGAGAAGACTATGGGCCGTCTGGAGATGAAACCCAAGACTGCGTTATTGTTGAGACCATGTTTGATCAATACACTGTGATAATGCCATTGCATCCATTATTAGTGACCACTTGAGTGAGTCAAACATTATTATGAGGTTCTGTGTTGCATCTTTAATTAATATTCACATGTTGTATGGGAAGCCAATCAATACAGCAGTAGGTCATAGTACTTGTAAGCTTAAAATGTACACCAAATAAAACCTGATGACATAGAATCCAATCATTGACCTAACCCATTTGAAATCTATTTTGCAATTGAGAATTGTGTCCCCCATTAATAAGTGAAAGTGTTGTAGAATTTTTTCTTGATCAAAATAAATTGCTCTGAAGAGGTTTTGAAGCCAGATAGACCTTTATTAACAAGTTAAAAGGCTGAGTAATGTTTGCAAACACCACTCCAGAGTCTCATCTCACACATATATGCTCCGTTGTATTTTTGGACAGGAATTATTTCCATATATGAGTGTTTTTAAAGCTTTAAGTAGTTTGCTCAGTTCCAAGTTCATTGCAGTCCTTAACACACAGTTACCATACACAGTCAGATTAATAATAGCAGATTATAGTAGAATAGTTTTCTCTTATGAATAGGCATAATTCTGTGTATTATATTGATTCAAGATTAATGAAAATATTCTACACAAGTGGTTTCGATACGCTTGTATTTTTTTGTTGCCAACCTACCCATGTTTCATTCTCAGTCAATCGAGAAATCCCTTATATTTCATGGGGTTAAGCGTGCTGTTTATAACACAAAAGAATAATGCCAGATTTAGCAGCACAAGAGCCTAAATCAACCACAGTAGCCTCTATTCAATTAAAGTCCATTCTCCATGCTAGATTAATGCCAAGAAATGGCAATGAGCTAACATCACAAGGAAAAGAAAATGTGTCAATACTATTATCCTTTCGCAGACACGGAACTTCGGTTTTTCATGATAGCTTGACTGAATCAGGGCCGCCGTTCTATCCCATAACACTTTTTATGTTCACCAAGGAGATAGCAGACTACATGCCCAAGAGGAATATCCAGCAACTCTGACACGTTTCTAGCAGCCGGGCCTCATATTGGCGGAAGATGTGTGAACCTCATGATGTGCCTGATCTCCGGCAGAACCTGGTACTCCCATGGATAAACGTGGTGCATTAAAAGGTACATTAAAGGAGTGGAGAAAATAGCTCACTTTCTGAAATGTTAATGGGACTTAGGTTATGCGTTTTTAATAAATCATAAAGCAGCCACGGTTTCGCCAAGAAAGCAAGCGCTAGGAATGGCCCTGGCCACCTTGATCTATAATTTAATTCTTGAAAAATAGTCTCTTTACTTACTGAAACAGCTGTCAGTGTACTGTTAATTGAATGCTTTGATGCTGGCATTTCATAAATGAGGAGGGATGGAAAGGAGGAAAAACATTTACAGACTTTTATTTCATCTAGGCCACGAGAAATGTGTGTCAGGGACGGTCTGTTTTATCAGGGAAACCCCAAAGTCTTTCAGAACTCTAGGAATGCTTACGAAAGGAATTGTTTAGAAATAATCAATGCTGTTCTTAACCTGTATGGCACCATTTCTTCTGTGGAACACCATGGAACTCTTTTCCATGCAGTCACAATGAGGACTAATACTATATTGTTAACTAGTTAATAATAGCTCATGAAAGAAGTAGCAATCTCAGATTCATGAATGAATCATTCTTTTGAGTCAAATCTCTGAATGATTTACAAATGGAACTGATCCAGTTTTCCCTGGAGAGCAACATTATTTGGTCAGTTCACATTAAGGGAATAGTTCACTCAAAAATGAAAATTACCCCATGATTGACTTCCCCTCAAGCCATGCTAGGTGTATGTGACTTTCTTTGTTCAGGCGAATACTTGAGATTCAATAGTCCAATAGAAGCCTAATAAAGTGCATCCATCCATCATAAAAAGTGCTTCATATGGCTCTGGAGGGGTTAATAAAGGCCTTCTGAAGCAAATCAATGTCGTAGGACATAGGTGTAGCATAAGCTTCGGTTAAAAAATGTGCTAGTCTCGTGAGAACAAATTTTTGTCACTTCAGAAGGCCTTTATTAACCCCTTGGAGCCTTATGAAGTACTTTTTATGATGGATGGATGCACTTTATTGGACTTCTATAAATCAACAGCCATTCACTGCCATTATAAAGCTTGGCAGAGACAGGATTTTTAAAAAAATATATATAATTCTGATTGTTTTCTTCTGAAAGAAGAAACTCATATGCACCTAGGATGCCTTGAGGGTGAGTAAATCATGGGGTAATTTTCATCTTTTGGCATTATTGTATGACTTAAGGAGATCACTTTTTGAAATTTGAACATTTCAGTTCCTAATTCATATCCTTTTGCCTTCCTTGAAAGAGCCAAACTCATATAGGTGACAAGATACAATGATATATAATGACAAGAGGCTGACTGAATAGTGACAGAGTGGAGTTGCTGCGGGGCGTTGGGTGAACTGTGTCTTTAAGAAACTAATAGGGTTGTTTTTTTGTTTTTTTTGCCTGTTGACTTAGAAAGTAAACGTGTCTGGATATCAACAAGTAGTGATGCAAATTACCCTCCTAGTGATTCCCACACAGATATTCTAAACAAAAACTATAATGTGCTGTGGTAATAGATATAATAATGCAGTAATCGTTGGGGGAATATTAAACCATCGTTGATGCTTTGCACACGCATCCCCTGTCGCTTGCATGCAACACCTCTGTCTCTTTCACCCTCCTTTCCAACCTTCAAAGGCTTGTCAACTCACCCTGTCTGCATTATTCATTACCAGTCTGCCTTGCATGGTGTTTGTAATGTCTGATCTGTAAATTGCACCGACACAGGTCTGGTCTGATTCACAATCGCCTGCCATTGCACTGGGAGTTCCATGGTGCGATTAATTAACTGAAGTCTTGTTGGGAATCAGAAGGAATGGCTGTGAATGAAAAGTAAATTGGAAAACTAGCAAAGGAAACAACAACAAACCGAAGCTAAATGGCATGCAAAATGAACTTTTCTGATTACCAACACTCTATAAAGGCCTTTGAGATGTTAAAGGTGTGTTTATTTACCACTAGTGCCACCAAACAGACTTGCAATGTGTTTGATTAGCCTACTATGCGAAGCTTTACAAAGATGCTCCATAAAAGTTCTCTTTCCCACCATAGACGGCATTCGAGAGGTGAAAGTGAGGAACGGAGGGTCTTTATGGATTTAGACTGGCAGGTCGACTTTATCTTATCTTCAATCGCCTGGTGTGCAGCATGAGAGATGTGTCATGTTCATTCCTCAAGACGATCTCACACTGTCTTAATTAAAGACGAAAGGCTCTGCCGCCTGCATGTAAATTAGAGATCTATTAAAGTGCTGTCTCTCCCTTTTACGCTGGGTCAGGACGATGGCAGGAGATCCTCAGAAAAAGATTTACAGCTATCAATCATGACTTAGCTCTCTGGATCAGAGACGGGAAGGGTGACCTTATTAACGAAGAACCAATCAAGATTTGACAGGTAGCATATTTTAGATGATTCATTTGAAATAGTTTATGTTTCAAAAAAAATTTTGTGACTCTTTGTGTTGCCTTTTATTCCTCTTTCAAGGTTCAGCTACAGTGAAGCTTAGCCACAGCACTCTGGGAAGAGACTATGGCTGCTCTTTTGCTGATGCAATGCTGAATCATGATATATACTGTCCTGGTTTCATTACTATCTTTTTGGATACCGCAATACATCAATTTAAACTTCTAGGCACAATTAGCAACATTCAGCCATATTAATTTTTTGCATCTTTGAGCTACAATTATCACTCCACACAGTTTACAAACAGCATTAATTCACATTAAGCACCTGATGCACAGAGTGTGTGGGCTTTTTTCAGTGGTATTTTCAGAGGTTTGAAAATTGATGAAAATTTGAGCTGTGGGTGTCAGTGCAAAACAGTGCCATAATATTAAAGTGCTTTGAGTTTTTAGTATGTTGTTAGTTTTATGAGTGTTCTGAATCTTTTCCAAGGCATTACTGAGGTTTTCTAAGTGGATTTGAATGCATTGCTCTGAAGTTAATATGAGTTTCAATGGATTGTTGATCTGTGATCTGTACGGACCAGTACCCAAAGTTCGGCACACACGTGATTCATAGATTAGTTGCAAAGTTTTTCTAAGTCTTGCCACTGTAAACATTCAAGTGATTTTAAACCATTCAAGTGCAAGAAAAGGTACTCGCGAGATGTTTTTTGTGCACGCTCACTCAAAGCGTAAACAGCGGGCAAACACAGAATTCAATTCTCTTTCGTGTCTCCTTGCTCTTGAACGGACAAAATTACCTCAAATACCCATCTTGGCAAGTATTCCCATAAACACAGTGCAATATATGTATAATAATGACAGCTGGTGGCTGAAATGAAAAAAATATTGTTTTTCCTGCCCCCTCCTCCTCAGACTCAACATGAATGAGCGCAACTGACAGTGGAAGACGACTAACCTTGTACTGATGAGTTAATTTATCCGCATTTTAATTTGTTTGTGGTTAATGGATGGCGAGGCTTTTTAGGTCGGGTAGAATCTGTGATCTCTGATCCTGTTCGTTTGTTCACTTCCGAGACTGCAGAATGCTGTGTTTTCTGCCAACTGGCAACCCAGGCTGTCAAAATATTATTGGGGAATCTGTAAATTTGCCTTATCACACAGACCAAAAAACTCCCCAGACATTCAGACACGGAATGCACATTTTCAAAATAGAATAATAATCTGAATTTAGAATTGTAGATATTCAGGAAACAATGTATTATGGTGTTTTTATGCTTTAGTACAGCGAAAAAATTCCATACAGCACCTTTAAGTGAAGTGAATGTAAATGGAAAGAAATGGGATGTGTATCATTATATTGGATGAGTGCATTCAGTCTTAAAGTGACAGCAGCCTATAAATACCTGCTGCTATCTCATTATTGTTCATAAAACAACAAAACACAGCTTTAACAAGGATGAATCCATATTTATTTCATGCAAGTGAACAGTGCAGTGTTATTGAATACAGGACCTTATTTTATTTGTAACTTTGCTCAATTTATTTTTAATAATGTTTTAGTGCATTGCTATGTGTTTTCTTGGGTGATGCCTCCTTCAGTGTATCCATGTCATTTTTATGCTCCATGTAAAATAAGTCTGGTTGCTTAGAAAAGTAATAGTGCAATAGTAATGCTTGCTTGAGCTATTGGCTCATATAGATGAGAGATGATGCCCACTACAGGGCCATGAATTTTCCCTTTAGTATGCAGTGCTCCAAGTCATCCCATATAAATAATTATGAAACATAGCTCCATCAGTCTTGTGAGTTACCCAGGGCATCAAATAATGTCTAATCTGCTGTTGTCTCTGAACCAAGCTACTGCTTAGGGGTTGAAGAGGACTGCGTTGTCTGGAAAGGTCACGACTAAAGAGGTTATCGCCACACTGCAGGTATGGAGGTGCTAACTGCCTCCTCTTTTCTGCCCTGGAGACAGGCTGTCGTGGACACAGAGTGATTTGGGAGTACATAATATATGGCTGTGATGGCGGCAGTAGCTATATCATGTTCTCTGGCCTGCTGTGTGAACAAGGAGAGAGTTATTTCTCTCAAGGTCAGATGGCAAAGCAGCTAAAGGGGTTTGAGGGGACGTGTTTGCACGGATGACTTTGGGCTGTAATTCTGGCATTGTACAGCATCAAAAGTGAAAATGTAAAAAAAAAAAAAATATGTATATGTGACCCTGGACCACAAAAGCAGTCATAAGGGTCAATTTTTCGAAATTGAGATTTTTACATCATCTGAAAGCTGAATAAATAATCTTTCCATTGATGTCTGGTTTGTTAGGATAGGACAATATTTGGCTGAGATACAATTATTTGAAAATCTGGAATCTGAGGGTGCAAAAAAATCAAAATATTGAGAAAATCTCCTTTAAAGTTGTCCAAATGAAGTTCTTAGCAATGCATATTACTAATCAAAAATTAAGTTTTGATATATTTACAGTAGGAAATTTACTAAATATCTTCATGGAACATGATCTTTACTTAATATCCTAATGATTTTTGGCATAAAAGAAAAATCAATAATTTTGAGCCATAAAATGTATTTTTGGCTATTGCTAGAAATGTATCCCAGCGACTTAAGACTCGTTTTGTGGTCCAGGGTCATATATATATATATATATATATATATATATATTACCAAATGCTGGAGACAACAGTGAATGTGGAGGCAGGTCTGTTCTGATAGTGTTTTTTTTTTTTTGTTTTTTTCTCAAGTACTACTTTAGGATAATATGAAGTTGCATTGTAAGTAAATTAACATTCTTGTAGAATAAATATTAATATATATATATATATATATATATATATATATATACACACTTTTATTTATTTATTTTTTTTTTAAGAAAGAAATTGCTCAAAAGTGATAGTAAAGACTTTATTATAAAAAACTCAAATAAATAAATTTAAAATAAATGCTGTTTTTGTAACTTCCTATTTTCTAAAATAAAATGAAATAAGAAATATTGCTTGAGTGCCAAATTAGAATATGACGCTGAAGATGGAGTAACTGATGCTGAAAATTCAGCTTTTCCATTGCAGGAATATTGAGGGAAAAAAAAAAACTAACTTTTTGATCAGATAAATGCAGCCTTGCTGAGGATAATTTTTTTTTTTTCTTCAAAAACATTAACAAAAATCATTGTTTGTGTGTGTGTGTGAAATTCAAAACCACACAAAGGCAAGTGTATTTTTTATTTTTATTTATAGAATAAGTCTACGTAAATCATCATAGATACATAGTTAGTTACAGCTGTTTTTAGTTTATAGATGGATCAGTAAACAGAACACAGGTGGATTAACGATGAGTTACAAATAGCGGGACTGTGAGATTTAATTTTTTTTTTCCACACCTTGTTCCTTCATCATTCTGACGAGGGTTCAGACAAGATGATAGAAATACTCAAGTGAAATCGTGAAGTCAGCACTTCAGCTAGGACTTCTCAGATGGAAAATACATCACTGTGGATGCCAGAGGGTGTCACAGAGTTATTATTTTTCAAACCGTACACAGCTCAATGGCAATGAAAACACAAAATATCTGCACTCGTCACAAATATTCAGACATTTGAACTCAACATCGCCCAACTGCTGTTGTTGCGTTAGCCCAGACCACATATAAACAGATGCGTACAGATGTGTAGCTTAAATGTCTCCCACAGTTTAATATTGCAACAGATTTTTCCAACACACAGTTCACTGGAAGAGAAATATATTAGGTTGAAAGATGAACACTTAACAATGATAGTGACACACACAGATATTGCTAATGTATAATATGAGTTTCTTTTAACATGGTTTTATGACTTTATCTTTGTTTACTGCTTATATAACATCAGTACCAAAGACGTCAATGAACAAAGCATCCATTAAAAAAAGTGAAAAACTAAAGTTGTAGAGATGGATTTGAGGCCTCTGCAATGCAGCCTCCTGGTAATATATTTCTCTTCCGCCAGTTTGGTTTACTGGAAACACAGAGTCCAATAATCACATGATTAGGATTCTGTCTCCTCTCCCTGCATTCCAGATCCCTGTCCGGTCTTTCTGCTAAAGCTCAGGCACCATGAAATAAAGATAGCTCAGATATCTGTTTTTCAAGTGCACATCCACTACCTGGAGGGCCAGGATGTTTTAGAGAGGAAAAGATGGACAAAACAATACATGGTGAGCCATAATGTTTGGATGAGAATCCTGTTGCCTGCAGACTTCAATATAGCTGAGGTTGGCTTTTCAAACAAGGTTGGAAATGGAAGTTCCTGCTGTGGCTTTCGCAGCTTCGATTAGATTTAGCAATGCAAAAGTGGGACAACAACATTTCCTATGCTTTTACTTCGTATACATTCCAGACCTACATGATTTTCCTGCTCATTTTTCCCTGATTCACAAATAATAAAGTTAAGTGGTCAGATGGCAAGATAGAACATACACACATTCAGGGCTTTTCAGAGATACCAAATGAGTGGATGTTTCACCCTGACCACTCTCTCTCCTTGGTCTTCAAAAATGTCTGAAATTAATTTAGTGACACTCTTATGGAAATATGATAATATTTTATAATTATCATTTAAATCTGTCTAATTTTTAAATTGTGTGTCATAAATCATCTCAAGATAATGTTATGGGGTTTCAAATCAAAATAGGACCTTCTGTTACGAAACAGGATGTTGATTTCATACATGTCCTCATATGAGGACACCGGGACTAAAAGCATGTTTATTACGCATTTTGGGAGACATAACAAATGAATAGGGAAAGAAATTATATTTCAATATTCTATGAAATATATTATTATGAAAATCTGGTCAATTATTACTCCTATTATTACATTTCTTTTTTCATTACATGTTGCCCAAACACACATTAATATGCAAATTAGATTTAGTTTATAGATACATTGTATATAATGAGAAAACCCGTTTATGGCCATTTTACACACATTTTGCATAAAGAAAAAAGGTATTTCGAATCATTCTGTTATAACATAGCTGAGAATCATCTTTATACAAAGTTTGGTTAAAAAAAAAAAAATCTTAAACTAAAAATGTATTGGTTATTTAAAAAATCAATTGTTTTAGCCCATGCATGTTCATTCATGTCTTTTTAGTTTTTCAAAGAAATTGAGTCCCGATGTCCTCAACCGAGGACATAGCATAACTTATGAATCAAATATCATTTTTATTTTTATTTTTTTTAAACATTATTCTAAATGCTCTAAAAAAATTTAAAGACATGAAAAAAACTATTTTTTTCCTAAAACGTTTTTCCTCGGGTCTTAAGAAGTTAAAAACCCCATTTTACAAAGAAAAAATCTTTTCTAAATTTTCATTCTTTAATCAAGTCTTTATTTGGGAAAGATTTGAAGAACTTACCAATAAAAATAAAAATAAAAAATAGTAATAATAATAAATAATATTCTAATGAATTTGCCAAAAATTCAAATGCTGCCGTCTTATATCCAATGACTGATGCTTGGATGAATGACACAATGACGGTTATTATTCCTTACATCATCAATTTGACTCTGCTCTATCATTATCTTTCCATATTATGATGAATTCTAAAACTTTTTTTTGTAAAAGGACAGAAGTTATTTAAGATTTTAGGAAACTTGCCTGAGTGTCTTTGCAAGAGAAAGAAATTGTAACTTCACCAAAAGCTACTTAAGTCTAGCCCATCAAAAAAGAACATCTTAACCTAGCCTAGCAAATCTGATCAAGACATACAAAGCACAAAATGTAATGCCAACAACTTAGCCTAGCAAGACTCAAAAAGTTAGTCAACACCTAGCAAAACTGAAGTGAAAAATCATTTTGGTCCTAAGCTGTGACTATTATCTGAATATTAAGTTAGAAATATGTACTGTTTGTTTACAATTTATTTAGCATGTATGCAAGCCCACTTTTGTGAATATAGCTCTCCTCATACAAACTCTTCAACATACTGTAAAAAAAAGAGGCTGATAAAATTGTCCTTTTCCAGAAGCATCCCTGTGTTGAATAGCATGCTAGATGATTGTACCGCCGCTGCAGCTAATAAAGCATGCGTTCTGCATTGCTTCTACTGTGACCTAAGGCCAATTAATTATTTCAGACCTTCTTTTTGTTTTGCTGTCATTCAGCCATCAAACACTCTCTGAAAGCAATGGCCTAAAATGCAAGTCTCTAGGGTTTGCATGTAGTAATAACTGTTTGCATGATCGCATTAGCATGCACCAATAAAAGAACACAAGGAGACACTGACACAGATTTCTGTTTTGTTCTGACCTCATGAAATGTGTTAGCAAGGCTATGTACTAAATGTGCTAAACGTGTCATGAACTTTAACGCCAGCTCTGTATCGTGATAGAGTTCATTGAAACTGAAAGCCCAGATGTCGCACTATAATGGTGACTCAAGCATGTTCTTGTTCACTGCAGTAAGAGGCAAGTTTGCAGCAGTCTGACTTAAACGTACGGTGTTGTGGGTGGCAGAGCTAGTGCAGACGAGCTGTAATCTGAAATGTCACCCAAGCTCTGAGCCAAACGTAGGCAGCATGAGTCACAAACTCACCGCCCCACTCTATCCATCCTTCTTGCAACCTATTTTTAGTTGGGTTATTGTATGGGTAGCACCCTCTTAACACTGCAGGGGTGCCATGCCGCTAATGAAGACATTTAAAGCAGTTTCTCAGCAGTTGGTCCTCGACTCCCAGGCTCACAGTCGCTCACCTCTGAAACTTCAGATCATTGGTTGGAACCATGAGTTAACGGCAGTGTTTTAAAAAAGCAAAAAAAAAAAAAAAACTCCTAAAGTGGTTTGCTGGTCTTAGCTGGACCAGCTGATCAGAGAACCAGCCTGGTTTAAGCTGATGTTTTCAGCAGGTAAATCAGATAAACAACATCTTGGCAAGGCAGGGAGTAGTTAAGGCTATTTTTCCCCAGCAGCAAAAATCTTATACACAAGCATACTGCAGCAAAGAGGCGGCTTCTAGAAAGAAAAAGTGACTTATTGGTTACTTATTGAGTTGACAACTGCCGGTTTATTTTACAAGCTTGGCTGACGAAAAGGGTTGATCGTCATGCTGTTCAGATACTGAGCATTGACCAACAAGGTTACAGCCATTATCTGGCACAGATGAAAAGAAACAATTACAGGTGAAATAACTTTTCACTCAAAGTCGGAACTACCTTGTAGTAATCACCTTGGTAAAACAACTTTCTCCCAGAGAGTGGAACAAGGGTGAATAATACATTTAAGAGGCTGAGCAAGCGCTCAAAGGAGCTCACTCCCCTTTTGTTGTGATTGACACATATTCTTCTGTGGAACAAAGGGTCGTAGTCTCTATTAGGAAATAAAACAGTTCTGTTGAAAGAGACTTAAGATATCCACTAAGGCTCTTTGGTAGACTGGGAAACTTGGGGAAGGCTGGGATAGGTCACCATTTGCTCAACATTTCCGTTCCAAAAGCGATAACATCCCCTCCCACATGGACACACATAAGGACCTCCCCTTGGATCAGTGTGTATGTGCTGGCTCATGCTTCCTACTTTCCTTTTCAAACAGGGAAAGAGGGTCAGTGTACCTTTGGAATAGAAGATCCGAGATGCTTCTTGCATCCCAATGAGAGCCGTCAGCACGCTCACAGCAGCAAGGTTAATCTAGATGTCAAAGTCTGCTGACAGTGCAGGAGATTGCTCTGGGTGACATCCCCATTTGAAGTCTTAATGCCGCAGTCAAATTTAACCTCCCTTTTAAAGAAAACCGGACTTGCCGGGTTAAATGCACATCTGTCCTTGAAAGCGGGTTCAGCTTTTCCCACAGCTCAGGAGATCCGCTGGCCTAAACTATAGGCCACTTTAGGTATAACTATATCACTTTAGGTTCTAAGTAACAAGATTCACATGCATGTCCATGTGCCCAGAGTATACAGTAACTGCAGCGTGAGCTGACTCAGGCTCTCAAAATGCAGCTGGCTCTTTCTCAGGGATGTCGTTGTTTCAGATGTGTAAAAACATTACCATTGTTATTCATATCATCAGCAAAGCGTGCCATGAATTGACCGCAAGTTTGGAACCGTTTCTTTCCAGAGTACTTAAGGGGCAATGCACTGGAGGTAGATAAGGACTTGTTCTGGAAGTCTCATTTGTAATTTAGGAGTGGGGTTTCAAATCAGATAAGGATCTTTAATTAAATGTTTTGAAGGCAATGAAAATGAATTTTATCCTGGAGGCAAAAAACGGATAGCATGTTTTATGTGAGCAACAGTGACAGCTGAAGATCTGCAGCGACAACAATTTGGGATAACAGATTCAATCAGTAAGATATTCAGAGTGACTGCATCTCTTGGAGATTATTGCTCCAGGTGGCCACATCAAGTGTCTGGGTGCTAAATGAGTTCTAAAAGCTGGTTGGCTAATTGGATGGGGTTGTTACAGGTTTCTAAAGAAGCTCCGCTTGGATTAGTACTGCCTCCGAGTGCTCAAAATGGAATATATCAAAAGCAGCAATGCGGGTAAAAAAGTTAACACATGACATGTTAAAACGTTTTGACGGCATCTGATTTTAGCAGGTGATTGGACAATTATAGTTGTTCTTCTTCACTTTGCCCCAGTAAGGCAGTCTTGCATGTGTTAAATGCTTTGGTAGGATAAATGGATGAGGTGAGGGCTGATCTGAGATCGGCAATGAAGCGTGACAGTGCCTAGGTTTCTGGAGCCTTTCTGCAGGGTTATGAAGTGCTGAAAGAGAGCTCATTCCAGACGTAATGTTCCAGCTTCCTGCCTCGCTTCTTCTGCTCATGATTAAGGTCTTAAACCTCTCATCAATCGCCCTGCGCCTGTTCGCTGCCATGGCGGTGGTAAGCGAGAGAGGGAGATTCTGCTTGCCTCACAGCTCTGAATGCTTAACTCAACTCTGTTAGCCTGCCAACAGACAGCGCTGTGGCACTTCTACCCACTCTGTTAGTGTGTGACCTTCACTGATTCATCTCTCCTATCCATACACACACACCTCTCTTCCCTGCCTCAGGGGGATTACCGAAAGACTGGCCATCATATTTAAGGGATATCTAAAAGCCTGGGCCAAAAACTCATTTCATTGGTAATTTCCACCCATTTCTGCAAGGTGAAGTCATTAGAGTCACGGCAACCCCCGGAGCTGCCACACCGTCACACTCTTTCTCGTCTGATCCCCTTTTCCAAACCAGCTGTGGCTCACACGCCATTTCATTTACAGAAACTACTAATTCAGTTCATGGCTTCAGGTGATAAAGATAGCTAACGCCACCCCACCTCTCCTTGCCACGTTCGTATAATCCACCTTTCACAGGTCGCTGAGTCTCGCGATCGGTCTCTCCGAGTAAACCGCAGAGAAATATTTGACACTTTCAACCCTGTTAGTCACAGTTATGTACCCAATGACTCAAATAATCATCAGTAATTGCCGCCTTGACCGATTCACAACAGTGAGCCACAACCTTTAGTCCTCCACGGGAAACAGGTAGGAACTGTATGCAGTTTTGTTACAAAGTTTGTTTCACAAAACAAATGCCCAGCCAATGTTCTAATGATTAAATGAATATAAAATTGCTAAAAACTACAACTAGTGCTAATAATAGTGTTTAATTTTTGAATAAACCAGTATTTTATTAGAGAAGTCTGAGTGGGCAAGATTTTATTTTTTTTTCTTCCAGAAAATTGCCCACACAGAAAAAGAGGTTGAACAAAGACCAAAGAAATAATAGCCTGTTCATGTTAACAGTTTTCATATTTCCCATTCATAAAGTCGTGTCTCTCTACAGGAAAGCTGAGAATCGCCGTCATTGCCAAAAGTGACATTTTGTCTGTTTCCTTCCAATTAGAACCTAATTCGGCGTGAATGCTCACTGTGTACTACAATTGACATGTAAAATCTGGTATGCCACATCAGTGAAAGATTTGCAGAAATCACATTCAGTCACTCTTTGGGAATTGGGGGCTCGTCCGGGATGCAGGTGCACCTGTTTACTTAATAAACCTCAAACCTTTCGAGCAAGCATTCGGGTACCCATACCAGGGTAAATCTCCTGTGTTACTTTTCTGCACGAAAGCTTGGGCAAAATTGTGAAGCCAGTGAATATCTGCAGCAGGGCCCTTACAGCCGGCGAGAATATCAAAATGAGAAGCATCTTATCAAACGTAAGCACATCGCTGGCGGTGTTATTGAAAGACTTTTGCAATTTCCCCCTTGTCATAGATGTGAATTATCTGGCCACTGTAGGAAGCAGAAAGAAACAACACAACAAGATCAACAAATGTTCAAGTCACTTCCTCTGCACCAGGAACTTTTCCTGATGTGAAGGGTGAGATTATGGTTAAGCGCAAATGTGTTTTGTCGAACTGTGATGCGCAGGTTGCCGCGAACAGCAATTTAAGTCATGGTTCCTCATAGGGAGCCTGGGAAAAGCAGGAAAGTTTTTGACAGTTTTCACTTTTGGTAATGGTTTGGTTGGGATTAAGTTGTGAGAGTCAAAGTGAGCAAATATGAAATACATATTAATGTTCCGCTGCAAAATTCAGGATGATTTTTTTGAAGTGTCATGGATTGTATGCTCAAGAATCATTTGCACACATCTGCTGCCAAAGCTGGTTGATTTACTGATCAGATAAACACTGAGCCACAGATCACCTTGAATGAAAAGCATGAGCCAGCAAAACTGCGCAAGAGAGAGCGAACGAGCGAGCGAACACATTCCAGTAAAATCCAAATGTCACCAGAATAAATGAAGAATCTTTCAAAGAAGCCCTTTAGTCTTAGGAAAGTCTTGGTTATCGCATTATTGTTTACAGTCTTCTATTGTAAAACAATGGGGAGAAAAGACTATTTATTACCTGACAGAATTCAAAACGCTGTTATAGACTCTCTTCTATTATATTTTGATGAGTCCATTAGCAGCTACAATATTTACTAGAGGAAAGTAGTAAAGAAAGAGTTGCTGAACTAGGAAAGAGAAAAGGACAGTGTTTCTTATGGAATTTAGCACATATATATATATATATATTTTTTGGTTTGTTTTTAAAGTTTGCACATGCTAGTTCTTCCAGATAGCTCTTTTATTACTCAAAGTATGGGAAAGGACGATATATTATTTTCGCAAAAGAGCATAATCACAATTCATAAACGCAATGCGGGTTAATGAATGGAATATGAGTATTTTCTGGGCAAGAACTCTAACCTTTTCTGTTACATTCATTTCAGAAGCAAACGGTCTCTGGAATACAAGGAGCAATGTCTCATGATTTTCCCTTTGTGGTGTGTTCCACCATGACAACTAACCGTTCTCTAGCTCTTGGTTGCATCCAAACCGAACAAGGGGGGAAATGAAAAAAAAAAAGTTCATTTAGAAATATCAACATACATTCTATGGACGTGGAAAAATAAAAACATTAAAGTATTATCAAAATATTTATAGCATTCACTCACCATAACAGCACGCCAAGGAACTAAAATCATCTAATCAGGAAATGAAATAAGTTAACATACTGTCGCTTGTGACACAGGAATTTACATTATATACAGTCTTTTTTTTTTTTCTTTTTTTTCTTTTTTTAATAAACTCCTTTGTATTGATTGGTGGCTCCTTCGAGTTAATCCGTTCACTAAAAAGCTCCTCAGAATATTTAAAAGCCCTGTTGGATACTTCCTGTAGAGTCAAAGAGAAGATCCGGCCAATCAGAGCGCAGTAAGGCTTTTTTTTGGAAAAAAGTCCTCGCCAGTCATCTGACATGGCAACGGTGAGCAGTCATATCCGAAAGGCGATATACCCTTAGCCAGAAACATGGCATACATCCACACTCGGAAAAAGAAAAATAAATAAAAATATATATATATATTTATAAAATGAAAAACAAGTAACCACTGGGAGAGTTGTCAAGCAGTCAGGAAACAAACAAAAAAAAGACTTATTTTCCATACTTTAGGGGGAATTTTCCATTATTCCTTTTTTAGAGTTTAAAAGTATACTGTTCTTACCAAAACGGAAAGAAAAATGAAAGAAATAGAGAAAGGAGACTCCTCTTCTTGCAGTAGAACTGTACATCTTTATATGCAGGTAAACAAAATGTAAAAGTGCTTTTTAAAGATCCAGTGTATCGAAAGGAGTAGCAGGCACTTAAGTCCATCCCCATGTTGTAGATGTCTGACAGTGGCGCAGTAAGGTTGTTTTTGGGTAAATCCCAGTTGTTTTTTCCTCCGATGGTCAGACGCAGACAGACATCCACACATATTCCCAACAAGCTCTAGCCCAGGATATCCAGGTAGACAGGTGTGGCTTTGCCCAAGGCATAAAGAATTTTCTGGATGTCTTTGATGTTCAACCTCTGCTGCGGTTCCCTCTGCCAGCATCCCAGCATAATGTCATACACTTCCTTGGGACAAACCCGTGGCCTCTCCAGCACTCGTCCTTGCGTGATGCATTCGATTACCTGTGAAGACAGGGAGGAAGGAGAATGGAATTACTTGATAAATATTCTATTGCAGGGGTCTTCAGCCAAGTTCTCCTGTTACATACGTTATATATATATATATATATATATATATATATACTTACAGGCCAGGCTTAAAATGCATTTTGCATTGCATTGAACCAAATGATCAATTTTTACTGATTTCAATACAAATACCCTGAAAGTACTTTGGTGTAGGATTTACTTTGAAACAATTTTCAGATATTTCAAAAATTGCTAGTTTAATTCACAAATAAGTATAAAAATGGCAAGTAACACTGAATTTTGAAGTAGAAAGACTGAAATAATATTTTCTTATTGAACATACTTTGATAATCTTTGTTTTATTTAGTACTATTTTTACAATGTATGTTTTAAACGTTTGGGATCAGTTTTTTTTTTTTTTTTTAAGAAAGTAATACTTTTATTCAGCAAGAGTGCATTTAATTAATTAAAAGTTACAATAAAGACATTTATAATGTTATTAAAAAAATATTTTAAATAGAATTTTCAATTGCTGCTGTTTTGAAATTTCTATTCAGCAAATAATCCTTTAAAAAAAATCCACACTGTTTCCAAAAAAATAAGCAGCACAACTGTTTTTAACATTAATAATAATGAAAGAAGTGTTTCTTGAGCAGCAAATCAGCATATTAGAAGGATTTCTGAAGGATCATGTGACCACTATAGGCTGCTGACAATTCATATTAAATAATATATTAAATGTGTTATACTCTATATTAAAGTAGAAAACAGTTATTTTAAATTGTAATATTCAAAATACTCATGTTTTTGAGTAAGAGACTTTTAAAAACATTTTAAAAATATTATTAAACCCAAAGTTTTGAAAGATAGAGTATATATTGTTTAGTTTCCACAGTTTCAGCAACATCTCAGATTGGTGAGATTGTTTGTTTGTTTGTGTGTTTGTGTGTGTGTGTGCGTGCGTGCGTGCGTGCGTGTGTGTGCGTGCGCGTGCGTGCGTGTGTGTGCGTGTGCAAGCGTGAGCGTGTGTGCGTGCGTGAGTGTGTGTGAGTGTGAATGTGTTTTTGTGTGTGTACTTGTTTTTATATTCTGGTGGGGACTTAAACCTGAATACACACAGCCTCATGGGGACTTGTGTCACGGTGGGGACCTAAATTGATGTCTCCACGGGTAAACAAGCTCATAAATCACACAGAATGAAGATTTTTGAAAATGTAAAAATGCAGAAAGTTTCCTGTAAGGGGTAGGTTTCGGTGTAGGGTTGGTGTAGGGCAATAGAAAATACGGTCTGTACAGTAGAAAAACCATTACGCCTATGGAGAGTCCCCACAAGGATAGCAAACCAGACGTGTGTGTGTGTGTGTGTGTGTGTGTGTGTGTGTGTGTGTGTGTGTGTGTGTGAGAGTGCGTGTGTGAGAGTGCGTGTGTGTGTCTGTAAATCATACTGAAATCACCAGACTTATTCATGTAAAGCTCTATCAAAATTCAGCGCTTTATTTCTAAATTCTATTTTCACTCTATGAGCATTTTTCTTTAAACATCTGCAGCAGCTTTGCTCTGAATTGTAACAGGAGTGCTCTTGTATGTTACGCTGCAGTCTGACGCTGTGAGAGGACTTACTGACAGTCTGAAGAACTGACTGATGTGTTTCTTTTGTACAACAGACTTATTCTCTCATTGAACAGTTTCCTGTTTCTCTACAGAACCCATCTCCAGCCTGTATGATATGATACCATCTCATGAAACTCAAGACATCTGCCTCTGTGGATGGCTTCATATTGACTTTTAGAAGAGACAGATGATTGTTCGTGGTCTCTCGGGTTCCCCGCACTGGCTCCAGCTAGTGGCTGTCTGTGTTCTATCGACTGAAAGTTTGATTTAGTTTCTTCCACTGGCAGAAATGACACCATAAGTTCTGATGCAAAACAGTAGCCACCGTCCACTGGCAGCAGAATATGAAGCAGCACATGCGATTAGTATTCAAGCCCCTTCAGTGCATAATACAAAAACACATCTTTCTTGCATAAATCGCACAGCACCTATAGATTATGGTTCGCTGAGTTGATATTGATAATCTCTGTGTGAAGTAGTGCTCAAACCAAACTTGAAGCTTCGAGAGAAGCGCTGTGGCTTTTTTCACTTTTCACAGCTTGGGAATCTGAAGTGGGGAATGAAGTATTTTGGGCAGATCCAGCTGTGTTTGGTCAGCGGAGAAAAACAGAATACATTTTCTCACACAGACTCGACTTTATATTACTGGTGCCTCTTCTCTTCTGATTCCTGTTTATAAATAATCTCATGAAAATATACACTGTATTTCTATATAACATGTTATTATATTAGTGCTGTCAAACGATTAATCGCGATTAATTGCATCCAAAATAAAAGTTTTTGTTTACATAATATATGTGTGTGTGCTGTGTATATTTATTATGTATATATAAATACACACACATGCATGTATATATTTAATACAAATATGTTGTCTTTATATATTAAATATATTTATATATAAAATATAAGAATATAAATATATAAATGTATATGCATGTAAATATTTCCAAAATATATACTGTATGTGTGTGTATTTATATATATGTAATAAATATACACAGCACACACACATATATTATGTAAACAAAAACTTTTATTTTGGATGCAATTAATCGCGATTAATCGTTTGACAGCACTATATTATATATATTATTAGGGCTGAAATCGGATTTGAGAAATATACATAATATCAATTTACATACATCTATATCTATATATATAATATATATATATATATATATATAGTTTTCTTTCATTGTAATGTGTATATATTGTACATATCACTGTAATGTAGCTCTATCTCTCTCTCTCTATACATATATACTGTATGTATATATATTAGTGCTGTCAATCGATTAAAAAAAAATAACTAATCGCACATTTTTCTAAAATTAATCGCGATTAATCGCGATTAATTCCACCTAACATTAAAGTTTTTAAATATACTTTTATATTGCAATAATTTCGCATTCAATCTTCAAATGTACAATGTACAAGCAACATAAAGACAGTATATTTTTAATATTTCTTTATTGGCATCTTTTTTATGATTGAAGGCCAGCATCACTGATATCAATACTACTGATGTCTCTATAAAATAGTTTTTTCCCCTGAATATAACCATTGACTGTAGCCAGTCAGCATTACAGTATAATTTAGATCTATAAATTTTAACATTTATTAGACTTAACTTCTAATTTAAGTGAACTTAAAACAATCGCCATGAACCTATTATAATAAATGACATATTTAGCTACTTGTACCCTTCAGCAGAAATATACAGAGAATGAATACTTACCAAACACTAAATTCTAAATTAAATATAGATGAACCCACTTAAAGCTATAAAAGGGTTATTGATTTCCTCTTTTTTTCTTTGGTTCTTGGATTAATATAGACATCACAGCAATGATTTATTAGCTTGTTGCCTGCTATAGCTTTAAAAGCTGCTGCTGCTGGCTTCTAAGCGCGGATCTGACATGCAACTCTCTTTACCTTTTCTGACCCACTTCAGGTCTTAAAGTCTCTACTAATGAGCGGACGAGTTGAATCGGGTGTTTTAGATGAGGGAGACAGTGGGAGACAGGGAGACAGTTTTTAAAACCATTTCAGAGACATGTTCTTAAATGTAAGCGCACTTATATAACATATTGCATGCATGCACGCAGTTTTAGGGCAGCTTTAATCGCCTTTTTGGTAACTTCATGCCTTAACTGACGGCATAACTAGGACATTGCATGCACGTAGTTTCTTTCGCTGTTTGATATGAAATGATACAGGCTACAGCGCGCGCGCCGGCACCTTTGTGCGTGCATTTCGAAGCGCACGCTACGGCACAGTATCTTTCAGCTCGTTGTCGCGCCTGGCGCGGAGAGGTAGAGATCAGGCGCGTCTGGCGTCTCCCATTTGATGTGGTCATAAAGACACGTTCTGCATCTAAATAAAAACGCAATCCTTTTCAAGAAAAAAGAGACAGAGGCAGCAGTTGCGAATGGGGTGGTAACCCTGGCCCATACTCACGTTAATTAGATTAAATATTTTTAACGCGTTAATCAGAAAAAATTAATCGCATGCGTTAACGCGCTAATTTTGACACCACTAATATATACATATATATATATATATATATATATATATATTCCAAATTATATATTTTGCATAAAGCACTTTTAGCTTTTTAGGTCTATTATAATAATTAATTGTATTTGTCTAACTCATAATTGCTTTTATTCCCAATAATGATTCTTATTAGATAATCCTTAATGTTATTATGTGATATTATTAAATATATTATTAAATATATGGGCATTTAACAATGTAATCAGTATTATTTATCATTTTCATAATTTTAATTTTCATTAATTCTTAAAATATTTTAAAATGTACAGTAATACACAGCCTTCATTTTAATTATGCAAAACATAATCTACCCCCCCCCCCCCCTCAGGTTTCACATGATTCACCCATAAACTTCTCTTATTATAACAATCTACAGTCACTCACAATATAATTTTTTATCATTTTCTGCACATGGGATTATTTAGTTACAGCTTTTTTTTTTGAATGCATAAATGAATGCATAAAGCCTAGTTCAGGAACAGTAGCGAACACAACATTATAAGGCTCTTGTCACATCATAACAGCATTTAGTTCAATAATGGTAATTATAATGTTTGTGTGAAAAAGTACACAATAATCTTTGCTATTCAGACACAGAATAATTTGGGAGCAGCATCTCTATGTGCACGCGGCTGTTTGGAGCTCATCCAAACCTTAGTTGTGAAACATTACATGGAGAACAATAGCCGAAAATTAAGCGTCAATGTTCCTCATTAACATGTCACACAAGGGAAATTGTGTGTGATGAATATGCCAACAACATGACATTTCAACATGTGTACTTCCCTGTTCATTTCACAGAAGGAAGTCATGTTCGAGATGAGCTTGAGTTACCATCTATACCTGCAAACGACTCACTATAACAGCCAGTGATTGTTTCATTTCACCTCTTTTGTCGTCGTACTTCAAGACTTCATTTATTTTGACTAATCACCATAATCTACACCAGTGCTTCCCGACCAGTGTGCTGCGGAAAATTATCTGAAAATTCCTAGACAGGAACCCTATTACATTTCATTATTATTATTTTAAATCAGTCATTGATAAGTCTGTTTGTGGATTTTACAAAAATTTGTGACCCTGGAGCACAAAAGCAGTCTTCAGTAGCACAGGTATATTTGTAGCAATAGCCAACAATACATTGTATGGGTCAAAATGATCCATTTTTCTTTTATGCCAAAAATCATAAGGATAGTAAGTAAAGATCATGTTCCATGAAGACGTTTTGTAAATTTCCTACCGTAAATATATCAAAACTTCATTTTTGATTAGTAATATGCATTGCTAAGAACTTCATTTGGACAACTTTAAAGGAGATTTTCTCAATATTTTGATTTTTTTGCACCCTCAGATTCCAGATTTTCAAACAGATGTATCTCGATCAAATATTGTCCTATCCTAACAAACCATACATCAATGGAAAACTTATTTATTATATCAGCTTTCAAAAATCTCAATTTCAAAAAATTGACCATTATGACTGGTTTTGTGGTCAATGGTCACATTTAACCAATGAAAAACATTTGAAAGAGCTTGTGACTAAAACTTGTAACGCCATTGGATCCTCATCTAGACAGACGTCTACTTCTTCACAATGCTAGTGTAAATAAAGAACTGATGTTTGAATAAGTACCGCGTTTTCTTTACTCTAGAAACACTATGTGTCTATAAAGACTAATGTTTCTGTGTGTTCAAGAGCGGAGAAGAGTCTTAGCATTTGCTGTCTAGTTGTACATTGTAAATATCCTGTGCATAGCGGTTCATCTTTTATATCATGAGATATACATTTGATATCATGGCTGAATGTATTAAACAAGAAAAACTGAGCGCCCATATAGCTACAATAAACTTTATAACCTGTAAGTGTAAATTGACGAAAACGTGATGCGATTAATCTGGCTCAGATGAGCAGTGTTGAAATGTTTGTTTAGCAGATAAAGAGAAAAATATGAAATATTTAGTGAAACGGAAGGACAGTTTGTTTGGGATATTTGTGTTCTTGGTTCATTGTTTTGTCTGTTAGCTGATCATAAGCTCTGCTTATCATGAGCATGCTCAGATCGTGAGCATCTGAGGCAGATTAATCGCATCACGTTTTCGTCAATTTACACTTACAGGTTATAAAGTTTATTGTAGCTATATGGGCGCTCAGTTTTTCTTGTTTAATACATTAATGATGGACAAAACATATCTGTCATTCGCTCGTTAAAAACCTGGTTAACTCCATTTGAGCATGATTTTCAGAAAACACAGTCCAAGTGTCTGATCATATATTCATATACAGAATCATAATTCTATTTCATCTGTTTGTCTTCATTTAAAAAAACAAAAAACACACACACTTGACCCTCTGTCACTTGCACTCTCTATTTGTTTTCTAACTGCTAGTTTTTCTAAAAAATCTTAACACTAGCTTTCATTTGTTTTCCTATCTACTTGACAAACAGATCTTGCTACATATACTGCATTAGGCTAACCCAGACTTGTCATAGCACTTGCATATCATTGCTCTTTTGTTGGTTTTTGATTGCTTCTATTATCCTCATTTGTAAGTCGCTTTGGATTAAAGCATCTGCTAAATGACTAAATATAAATGTAAATATATAAAGCCAAAATACCAACTCTGACGATGCATTGTTTAATAAGTGAGGAAAAAAGGTTAGGAAACACTGATCTACGCTAAAATTAGCGTCATGTTGCTACATAACTGTCAGGACTGTGGGAGTCACAATCCAGATCCAGTTTTTGTCCAGTACAGACATTACGCTTTTATTGTTATCTCATCTAAGAAATGAGTCTTTACACCGTGCTTTCGCCTACAGCGCTCATACAGTGGTGGAGGTTTACTAATAATGCATGACCAAAGCTAGCCAGAGGGCTGGCAGACAGCTAAAAGAAGATTTCCTGATGGGTTTTTCTTTACAGAAACTGATGAAAGGAACACACCTCATTGTTTGCCAGCTGAAACCACGGCTGCTTGCCGTAGGTGAAGATCTCCCAGAGGATGACGCCAAAGCTCCACACATCACTCTCCGTTGTGAACTTTCTGTACATGATGCTTTCTGGTGGCATCCAGCGAATGGGCAGCATTGTGTGTCCTCCCACCTGTCAGGACATCAAATCTGGATTATAAACCTTCACAACTCACAAGATTACCAAAAGCTACTCTCCCTGCTAAAATACGGAGTTAAAATCCTTACTTATTTTCATGTATTTGTGGAGCTAAATTAAAAGTTGACTAGAGGCATTTTAAAACTTAAAAATTTTTTTTTGTAGCATTTAGTAATTTCTTAAAGCTCTGTGAATAGCACACTAAGGATGATAACTATAATGATAATTAGAATGTTTTAAAAATTGTTCTAATTCTATGAGATCAGCAATAATGGTACCAACACAGAGAAATTATATTATTGGAATTTTCAGAATGTTACTTTTTTCAGCTGATGAATGATAGACACACACACACACAAAAAAAAAAAAAAAAAATAATAATAATAATAATAATAGTAAAATAAAAACAATAGCAAGTAAAAAAAAAAAAATTGTCAACTGATCAAAATTCTTCTGACTTTAAAGAGCTTAAACATTTAAGTCAAGACACCCTAGATAAATAGCGTACAAAAAAAAAAAAAAATATATATATATATATATATATATAAATAAATAAATAAATAACAACAATAATAATAATAATACTAATTTAATCATACCTTAGAGTTGATTCTATAATTGTTTACATTAAGAACTGCAACCATTTTTTATTCTACTGCCACTTTCATTAAATATTTATATATGCAATTAAGGCATTATTTAATTAAATATGCACTCATTTGCATACATTTCCAAAAGAGAAATCTGAACATTGAATAAGGCCAGTTTCAAAATTCTTATTTATTTATTTGTTTGTTTGTTTGCTGTTTTATTATTATTATTATTATTATTATTATCCATGTATGTATGTATTTATTTATTTATTTTTGCTATATTCAAGTCAAATGTTTTTAGAAAGAGAATTTTGGATTTTTTTTTTTTTTTTTTTTTCACAAATCATAAATATATTACTAAATTTGGTTATTGTAGTTATCTGTACAGTTCTTGTTTTTGTTGTGAAAGGGCCTTAAATCCTAATTTCTACTTTTTAGAAGCTGGTAAATAGATCCACCCTTTCTGCTATGAAATATAAACCAATATGATTTACAAGATTTGTCAAGCCTCGACCCATAAAACCGAGAAACCAGGAAAGCCAGGGAAAGGGAAAACAAATATATCCATTAAAGGTTTTTGACAGCTCCAAATCATCAAAGGCCATAAATAAAGTCTCCCTCCAGGCCTTCCCCATGTTAAGCGAGATATTAATCGATTAAAACAACGAGACATTAATCATCCCTGCCCTGTGCCGCCACCGGACTGGATTGGTTTAGAATCTATTTCCTCTTCGTGTCTGTTGGCTTGTGTTAATTACAGCCATGCCAAGACAACTGAGAGTGACGTTTCAGTGTCAGCTGCGTGGTTATTGCGGCTTTCAACTCGTAAGTGGTGACTGTGTATTAATTACAAGGCTCATTAGTGGTTTGCTCACATGGGGGTCAGGCGATCAACTGCGTGCAGGAATACAAATCACTATACTTCCTCAGACTGCCTGTTTTTGCTTTGTAGGATGCACTTTTATTTTTATCAGAAATTAATTCAGTATGGAGAAAAACAATTCTAAGGCCTGGTTTCACAGACAGGGGTTAGACTGGTAGTCTAGTAGTATGGACTGGTAGACTGGTAGTATGGACCAAAATTAGTCCATAGTTTAATTAGGACATTTAAGTAATTTTTAGAAATGAGGGAGAAAAAAAACATTACTGGTGTGCATCTTTAGACAAAACAAAGCCACTGATATATTTAAGATCACTCAGTGCAAGTTTCTTTCAGTTGAAACTGCTCAGACTTACATTTTAGTCTGGGACTAGGCTTAAGCTTTGTCTGTGAAACCGGGGGTTTATGAGATTATGGTAAAATATTTACTGGGTCACATCCCACAAGGCTTTGTCAAGAATGGCAACAGGACATGTCTCCAAGCGTAGATCACAATGACGACAATTTAAAAGAATTAGGAAAATGTGAACGTTTTCAAAGTTTGATGACGTATAAATCAAATAGACAACAAAAAATAACTCGGGTTGGGTATCCGCACTCATTTAAATGTGCAAACTGAGTGCATATTTAATGAGCGCAAAAATATGAATGCCACAAGCAGAGCTGGGTAGTAAGTGATTTCATGTAATCTAGATTAAAAAAAAAATAAGTACTTGTAATTAGAGTAAGGTACATTTTAAATAGTGCTGGGCAATGATTAATCGTGATTAACTGCATCCAAAATAAAGGTTTTTGTTTATATAATATATGTGTACTGTGTATATTTATTATGTATATATAAAGCACACACATACAGTATATATTTTGAAAATATTTACATGTATTTACATGTATATATTTATATTCATATAATTTATATTATATATATATATATATATATATATATATTTTATATATAGATATATTTTTCTTAAATACATGCATGTGTGTGTATTTATATATACATAAATATATACAGTACACACCCATATATTATGCACACAAAAGCTTTTATTTTGGATGCGATTAATTGCGATTAATTGTTGCCCAGCACTAATTTTAAAATCAGACTACAGTTACTTGTTATTGATTACATGATTACAAATTATTCACACAATAGCAATAAATTATTCAACAGGTAGCATTATAAAATGTTTTCTTTTGTAAAAATGTATTTACAAAACAAGAATGATACTCTCTACTGTTTATAATTCAGTGCAGTATGTGTTGCATGCTCCATGTTTACATTACAGTACAGAATTATTCCCTGTTTCTCCTTTTTTATACAGATGGTAATGAAAGTGAAAGACTAACACTTGTGAAGATGTTCAGCTGCATGCAACTGCTTTGATAGTATTTGATTTTTATATTCAGTATATTTTTCTATATGATAATACTGTAAACATGTGGCAAATTACTGTCTTATTCATTTTTGTGCTGTGCTAGGATTTGAACTGAAGTTTAACAGTTTTGAAAACAGTATGTAAACGTGCAAATTGTCTTGTATATTACATACGTTTTGGTGGTGTTTGTGTTGAAGTGAGAAAAGAATTGATTTAATTTGACAGATGTCAATGAACACATTTTGTGCCAAAGCAATGATTAATGATCCACAGTTTAATCCACATAGACTGACACATAGAGTTTTGAAAAACTGACCTAAGTATTGAGGAGTGTGTCCTAGCAATCATAAAAAATTGTAATGTAGGCAGTGTTGCCAAGTCAGCGGGAATCGGGCTATTTAACACTGTTGCCACAGGTTGTTTTTCATGTCCGTGGGTTGAAGCAACCTTAATAACGTGATATTTAGCCCCTGGAATACAAATTGTACCGGGGGACCCCCCAAAGCCACTAGAAGGCAAGCCTGCAACCATTAGCTGAAAAAGCATAACAGCTAGCTAGCCCTTCCGGTTGGGAAATCAATCCTTTTTTTTTTTTTTAAAGGAAGTCAATGGAGGACAGGCTTCACTACACTGAATAAACAGCTTTTTAGAGGAAACGCCTCATCATTTAATGAATCGACAGCTTGTCGCCTAATCTTCAAAATGTTTTACACTAAACAATACCTTTGGATTGAACTATTTTTAGAGTTTACCACCAAAAAAAAATGCCGTTTTATAAGAGAAGTCACTGATTTTTTGCGCCAGGTGTGATTCAGCTTACAGCACTTCTCATTCACTCCTATGGTATCCGTAAACGCCGACTGAGTGTCGCACAACTCTGACTGAAATTCAGTGACGTCAAGGCTGTAGCGTGATTGGTTATTAAGGCACACGTGATCCAAGTTGACCGTTATGCTTTCTGCAATAGCAAATAATACAGACCCTCTCATATCCCTATATTAAAGTGCCCCTATTATGGATTACACACATGCAGTGTGTAACACAGCTCTAAGTGAATGAAAACATCCTGCAAAGTTTTAAATCTGAAAGTGCACCGTGTATAAAGTTATTGTCTCTCAAAAGAAAGAGTCGACTCTGAATCATTGAAACGAGTCGTTTTTAAAACGAATCCCGAGCCGTTTCATGTTGATGCCAAAATGAAACATTAGCATATTG
The DNA here is from genome assembly GCA_021397915.2 of Tor tambroides. Taxonomy (NCBI): domain Eukaryota; kingdom Metazoa; phylum Chordata; class Actinopteri; order Cypriniformes; family Cyprinidae; genus Tor; species Tor tambroides. Next base: position 67,140 of record JAFVLL020006712.1, read on the forward strand.
CCTGCCCACTTGCTGGTGTTTTGCGTTGGTCTGAATGAAAATGCAAATTCATTCTTTGCCACTAGGTGCCGCTTTTGGAGCGGTAAAAATAGCCGTTTCCCCGGTAAAAACGCTGCTTTATCAGGCATTACAGCCATGATGAAATGAAAATGAAATCGACCAATCTCTGCAGATTAGCATCACGCAAAGGAGGGGTTTGGAAAAAAGAATCGTTGAGCAAATAAGGTAAAACTAAATGCATATAATAGGACATTGAAAGTGTTTTTTGACCTTGCATGCATCATTGTTGGGGATTCCCAAAACCAAAATATAAACCTTTCATAACCCATAATCGTGGTACTTTAAGATAATCTCTGGGACCCCCCTTGATATGTGATTGGGCTAGTTTTGAGCAGCAATTAGGTGGGTTTTGTTGCAAAAACCTGACAACCCTGAACCCAGGGAACGAAAAGGCTGCGTATGTTAATCAGCTACGCTTCTGTGATTCTCATTCGCAGCCAGTTCCTCACAGAGGAGGAAGCTGTCCCGCAGGCTCCAGTGATGTGTGGCAAATATCCCTCCCTCTCTGGCTCTTTCTTTCCCTCCCGCCTCTGCCCTTTAGGAGGTGTAAGCAATATGCCAGTCCTGCTGCGGTCAAACAACACTCCTCTTGTTCCGTGAGATGGAGTTCGGGCTAGCGCTGCTAGCGCTCCCCATGCGTGGGCAGGAACTGCTCCCTATGGCCATACCGAGCTGCTCGCCTGGCTAACTCGGCCCACTTTAGTGTTAGCGCGCCACATCCTTGCCAAGAAAAGTCAGCCAAGGATGAAGGTAATGAAGGTATGATCACCGGTAATAGACAAAGATAGAGAGGAGAGAGGCAGAATAATGTTTGGAGAGCTAGAAACAGTCAAACAATACGCTAATGCACGTTAGCTGCTGCTGTGCAAAATCATTTCCTCCACAGTCTGATGATAGAAAAAATACTATAGTAATTTATACTAAATACTATAGTGTTTTTGAACCATACTGTGGTATGTTTTTTATTTTTTTTTTATTTTTTAAGTTTTTCACATTTTAGAACACAATCCTGACCCCCATGCCAGCAAATCAAAGGGAATAAATAAATAAATAAATAAATAAATAAATAAATAAATGAATGAATAAATAAACCCACATGTAGTACAATTAAATACTACATGTGGGACACCTCTATAAACATACACCATTCCTACTTGTGTACTTATACAAAAACACTTATAGACATCTCACATACAGTATCATATAATAATATAAACAAATTACTTTATCCAGTACTGTACTAAGTTTTCTACAACTAGGGTATATTATACTACAATACACTACAGTTTACTGTAGTAAAAACTAAAGTATACTACAGTATTTATCACAGTTTATCAGTTCACTATACTACAGTATGCTGTAGCATTCATTAAAATTTTGTAAATACTATAATATATACAGTATAATACACTTTACTATAGGATGGTTCAAAAACACTATAGTATTTACTATAAATTACTATAGTATTTTTTCATGTGGGTATAGCTTAGTATTCATGAAAACATGCTATTATACATCAGAGAATTAAAAAGGTCAAAAGAAAAATGTATCTTTCTTTGTGTTTTCAATGAAGCTTTGATTAGAAAGCTAAGAGCTTAGTTTATTAGCTTACTGCAGCATAAGTGTTTAAGACTGGTTAAATGGCTCTTGATTATCTAGAAAAATATATCACAATAACAGACTACTTTTTTTCTCTCAATTAGGCATTGAGGGGAATAGGACATGGCATATTACTAGCATACAAAGCTATGAGGTTACAAAGTTTGATTTGAAGCAAAAACGTCTGAAATATGGACAAAACGGGAAAAAACTACAATCCCATGAAGCATTGCAAATGACAGTCAAATTAAAAAATGATGTACTGATTTAAACCACTGATGTTGATTATAGATATTGTACATGTTGGTCACAGTTTATTTTAAGGTCCAATTCTCGCTATTAACAAACCATTAACTACGACTTTTATCTCAGTAAAATGCTAATTTGCTACTTATTAATAGTAAGGTAGTTGTTCCAGTTCCATCACACAGTGTACTCTGTGTATCCACACAGAAAAGTGCAACAGTGTATGCTATACGGCAGAAATAGTAACAGTAGTATGTTAGTATGCTAATCTGAACACAGACATATGTGAATGTGTGTCCTCGAGTGTTTGGGAAATTGAATCGATTACGATGATTGAACTTCTATTCATCTGAATAGCTTCTCCCGAATTGCTTCCCGCCATTTTGCGAGGTGCAATGACGAGATGCATGTAAATCAGTCCGCAGGGCTTTGATGAGATCGGAATGAGAACTGGCAGGGTGGTGACAAAAATGCCAACGCAATCTGAAAGGGCACCGATGAAAGGCAACACAATTAGCGACTGGAGGGGGGAAGAATTGGAGACGAGGAGGATGGGAATCACATAGCGGTAATTAATGCATATTAAAATCAATAGCATGTTTGTTTCAATGAACAGCTGACAAGAGATGATGTCATTAAACAAGCGTTCAGGAAATAGACATGCGGTTGGGATTTCAAGCAGTTTTCCATCTTACAAGATGGTTTCATTAACAGATAAATCAGAGGTCACATTAACCGAAAATTTTACAGAATTTTTTTAGCAGTGATGGAAATATCTGAAGTCCATCCATCACTTTGAGAGATTACACTGAGGGTGATCTGTTGTAATTTGTAACTGTAATTCCCACTCCTGTCCAGTTGGTGGCGAGTGCGATCCAGTGTGGCATCATCAGCCTCCAGAACAAAAATAAATGATCACGATTCTTTTGCTATGCGTTTTATTACGCACAGGTGAGAAACCACTAGTAGTAAAGCAAAAGCACTGCCGCTTAGCTTGATCTGAGGTCGCTACAGTGATCTATCACGTCACATTAAAGAGTGCCAAAACAGTATTTATTGCTTGAATTTCCTAATAAAATGGACAGAATATCAAAATTCATATCAAAAGTAATAACCCACAAAGCTTAGCCTATTTCGATTTATTGGATGGGATAGCTATGTACTGTTCATTCATCAACTGAAAACGGCATCGTTTGGGATTTAAGAATCCATATTGGTTCATAAAAATGAGTATCTATTAAATTTTTTTTTGCATATTTCGTTGTTTTTAGTGGCCTCTGCTGTCACTGTGGTGTTGAACATGAAAAATGACGCACAGTCTCTGTTTATCTGTTCTCTTCATAAATAAATAAACGCAGAAGCCTATATGCTCGTCCTGTAGGTTCATTATTAAAACTGAAAATGTGAACAAAAATAAAAGCAATTAAATTTGTTATTATAATTAAAATATGAAAGTTAAAATGATGGGTAATAATAGATTATGACGGAATTTTAATGTTAAAGTCTAACGCAACCTCTGAGATAAATATATATATATATATATATATATATATATTATTACTTATTTTAATCACAACTTGATCTCATGATGAAAATGTACCTGTGGGAACTTTTCACAAGACGCAAAATACATACCACCATGTACATTTCTCGACATAATCGATGTGAAATGTCCACTGGGTGGCACTAAAAGAGTGTTCGTCCCCCCCCCCCCCCCGGAACAGTTGAATGTACATTTGATACGCTTTATGTGATGTTGAAAAGTCTGTTGAGTGGCGCTATAATCTAATGCTCCATGACATTTAACGGATAAATGAACGTTTAACAGATAAAAAAAATTGTTTAACAGATAAATTAACAGATAAAGATATATTTTATTACTTATTTCAGTTACAACCTGGTCTCATGACAAAAACTTACCAGTGGTAACTTTTTGCAAGATATGAAATACATACTGCCATGTACGTTTAACGACATATTTGATGTGAAATGTCCACTGAGTGGCACTAAAGGAGTGCTCGTTTTTTTGGGGGGGTTTTTCCCGGAACAGATGAACGTACATATGGTACGTTTTATGTGACATTGAAATGTCCATTGAGTGGCACCATAATGTAATGCGCCATGACATTTAACAGAAAAGTTAGCGTTTAAATGATAAAAAAAAAAAGTTATAAAAAAAAAACATATGGTACATTTTAAGTGATGCTGAAATGTTCATTGAGTGGTGCTATAATCTAATGCTCAGTGACGTTTTAAAATAACACACCATCTGCACTACACACAAACCTACCTGATATTATGAACAAAAGCAAATGTGATGTAAAAACGCAATTGCAAGCATGCCGTTTTAGCTTGTTTTTCAATCTCTCATGTTTCAGCTCTTCCATCGTGAGTCACATTTTTGACGGAATTTGTACTCAAAGATTATGCATCCTAAGTCCATTTCTGTACCGCTGAGCTACAGAGCAATCTTGTTACATCCGAAAACCGAAAAAAACCCCGAAAACAATCACAAGTGCTTCTGTTTTACCGCCTCTAGTGTTTATTTCTGTTGGAGTTTCTGCATTTCTGTAGTGATATGTACTTATAGGTACATATTTTGCGTCCTGCGAAAAATTCCCACAGTTGTGTTTTCATCATGAGATCAGGTAGTTCAATTAATGGAGTATTCAAGTCCTTCGATCTCATAGAAGGACCTGCTAGCTCTATACTTTTGAAAGGATTTGAAGCAAGGTAGCTCGACTTTGCTCTGCCAGGTCTTGCTGGCAGGGAATTGAGGTGTTTGGGTCCTACATCGTGGCCTTCAGCGCAAATTTACTCTGACAAAGAAAATCTGAGCGACTCCAAATCGACCGTAGCTTCTCCACCTTCTGCAAGTGAGATTATATGCCACAATCATTACATGGATGAGGAAGCCAGGCTGTTGATGAATACTGGCTCCAGGCTAACCGGCTGCATTCATTCCCCGGAGACCACCTTGTAGAGGTTCTTTCTGGAGAATGAACACGTCAGAATGTCACCGGAGTCAGAGAAGATGTGCTGTTGGATGCCATTTTGGTTTATATCTGCTTGGAGATGTGAGGTGTGTGTGTCTATTGCGGTTGGAAGCTACTAAGACAGACCTGCAGATCAGGTTTGCGTTCATGCGGAAATCACTGAATGGTGACAAAAGCTCTGTTTCTGAAACCTAGTGAGCTGCTTCCTACATAGACAGCAAAGTGGCTGATTTGAAATGCTCTTCCTAGGCAGCAATGGCATATAAACAGCATTCTCAATGCTATTTCTGATAGTGCTAGAAAATAATAATAATAAAAAAAAAAAATAGCAGTAATATCTCTCATGATGCTCATCTTTATGCATCAATGCAAATTGCCTCAGAGCTGCATTTAGGTTTGCCGGTGCAAAACTGTGATGGTTTGGGTCACATTCTGTTTGTTGGGAATGGTAAATTGATTGCTGTCTCTTTTGTGCTGCAGAGTGCAATCTGGCATCTCACAGTGCCATTAAAAGAAAGTAAGCCACAGAATATATGAAGTGAGATGAAATGCATTGGTCTATTTGACCTGTATTGTTAATGTAATATATTTCCTCCATTGCAATTAGAATTGATGCTCTGGGCACAGCAACAAATTGTGTCTACTGAAATATGTTTAGAAATAAGTTAGTTTTTGAGGCATAAGTCTAAACAGGTTCTGCTTTTTGGCTATAAGTGTTTTTTTTTTTTTTTATTCAAAATCTTTTCTTTCTTCCAGTCAGTTTCATAATGTCAGATTAGATATCCATTTCTTTGTCTCCATATGCTTTCCATGTAAAAATGATATAATAATTATCAACACATATCATTAAATATAGTAGGTATATAATAATAATAATAATAATAATAATAATAATACTCTCACAAAACAATAAAATAAAGCAATAAAAAAACAATCACATATAGTTATTATTATTATTATTATTATTATTACTACTACTATTATTGAAAAACACAATACAAAAAATTATATATATATATATATATATATATATATATATTAATTACTGAATAATTATAAATAATAAAATAAAATAAAAGTAAAATATAAAATATAAAACAATATTTAAAAAAATAATAAATAAAATATAAAAAATAAAATAAATAATACAATATGAAATATATATATATATATATATATATATATATATATATATATATATATAAAATACTGAATAATTAAAAAATAATAATACAATATGAAATATCACTGTATAAAATAATATTGTTTATTTTGTTGCTCTTAAAAAAAAAAAAAAAAAAAAAAACTTTAAAAACATTTGGATATTTGACGTGGCTTGTTATAATATTGCATACAGTGTGGCATTTGTCTCCCCAGTTCAAAAGTCTAGCACAAGCCACCCATAACATCTGAATATATGCTAATTGAGCCGTTTGCTTTATGTTTGGTTCCTGAACTATTCCTTGACTTCTGGCAGTGAGTTAAAATTCTCATTTAACTTCAGTGCCCTAAAAATGGGAGTCACATTCAAAGCAGTGAGACGAACAATCATGTTCAAATCAACTTAATCTAGTCGAGAGATAGAGGAGCTCTGTAAATTCAGCGTCACCTCGTTCATCCTCTTGTTGAGCGCTAAGTGAAGACATACATTTTAATTCATTTAGGGCCCTCGGCTTGCAAATTGAGCCCTCTGTCATCTAGGCCAAATCTACCGAGAGGCCTCTGTCTGCGTCAAGAAAAGACAAGATTCTGATTGAGGATCTTCTGTAGAAGCGCAAATGGATTCGAAGCATATAATTGAGCCAACCAGCTTGAATGAATCAGAACTGTAGATAAAAGTCTGAATTAACACTCAAACTTTTAAGAAACGGTTCATCGAAAAAGCTATGATCATTCAATTTAAATCTAATATTGATTTAAATCTACAAAATTATTCTTGCAAACCAAGAATATGATAATTTGTGCTTTTAAATACCCAATGAATGGTCACAGCTTGTATTCAAAGCTGTGTGTATAATCTAGATGTTGGCCGTGTTTGTTTGTGTTTATGCTAGTATCTTTAATGCCTGGAAATTAACTTGAATATGCTGATTTATTTAACCTTGTTCTTAATTAACACTTGTTATGACTAAGCTAATGAGTGTGAATAAACAATATGATTAAGGTCCTTCAAAGCAGCTGGATATATCAATATTACAACTTTTCAAAAGTCATTAAAATGAGTAATTATGCTTGCAATTATGGATCCATCATAAGCCACACTATCTATCTATCTATCTATCTATCTATCTATCTATCTATCTATCTATCTATCTAGGCTTCCACAGAAGTATTAATCAGAAAAAAAAGCTGCTTAAATGTCTTATTATTATCAATTTTAAAATGATTTTTTTTTTTTTTTTTTTTTTTTGCTGAGTATAGTTTAGGAAACTGTGATACAGTTCTATTCAATAGTTTGGGGTAAGAAATTAATACTTTTATTCAACAAATTCGGCAAAATTGTTAAAAACACGAATCAAAGAATCACAACTAAATATATATATATAGTTGTGGTTCTTTGATTATATACACATATACACACACACACATACATAAACACACATATATATATATATATATATATATATATATATATATGAAGTTTAAAAGAACAGCATTTATTTGAAATATAAATATTTTGTAACATTATAAACATATTTACTGTCAGTTCTGATCAATTTAACGTGTCCTTTCAGAATAAAATTATTCCTTTCTCACCCCAAACTACTGAATAGAACTGTATCACAGTTTCCAAAAATATATTAAGTAAGTATACTGATAATAATAAGATATGAAATATGATTCTGAAGGATCATATGGAGCTGAAGACTGGAGTAATGGCAGCCTAAAAGTTTTGCTTTGGCATCACAGGAATAAATGACATTTTAAAATACAATTAATTATAAAACAGCTATTTTAAATTGTAATAATATTCACAATATTACAGTTTTACTGCATTTTTGAAAAAAAAACAAAAAACAGAAGCGCTCTTACCCGATAGTAGTCAGTGCTGTAGATGTCTCTCGACATTCCGAAGTCTCCGATTTTCACCAGCAGCCCATTGCCCACCAGACAGTTGCGTGTGGCCAGATCACGATGCACAAAGTGCTGAGACCCCAGGTAGACCATCCCTAATGCGATCTGACTGGCTATATGCAGCATCTGAGACAAACCCAGCTCCCCATTGGTCTGCAGCGGCTGTCCATCAACCAGGATCATTGCATCAGGACCATGAGCTCTGTGAGTGTAAAATAAAGCACTTCAGTCCAGTGCTGGGTGAGTTACTCTAAAAAAGTAATTCATTACTAGCTACTAATTAGGGCTGGGTGATATATCTCATGTGATATGCATGCGCATCTCGTCAGTAAAGCCGGTTCCTTGATTAGCGGTAAATCTCCATCACCTGTTTTCAGATGGAGCGGCATTTAATACACGGAGCCGTAGATCACTGAGAAGCTACGCAATATCGCGTTCATTATCAAAGGCGATTCATCTGCGATAATGAACGCGATATTGCGTAGCTCTCAAAAGATCTACTGCTCAGTGTATTAAATGCCGCCTCCATTTTAAAACAGGTGATGGAGATTTACCGCTAATCAAGGAACCGGGCTTTACTGGGACGTAGATGCGCATGCATATCACATGAGATATCATACCCAGCCCTTTTGCACCCTCAGATTCCAGATTTTCAAATAGTTGTATCTCAGCCAAATATTGTCCGATCCTAACAAACCACACATCAATGGAAAGATTATTTAGTCACCTTTCGAAAATGGACCCTTATGACTGGTTTTGTGGTCCAGGGTCACATATTTTTATCATTAGATGTTAAATTTTGATGTTAAATCCGTTATTGTTTTATAGAGAATTGCTTAATAGTCTATACAGTATATAAAGCAATTACATCAGAAGTAACTAATTAAATTACAAAATAAAAGTAATCCCTTTACTTTTTCAAGGCAAAAGTAATTCAATTACAGTAAATAATTACATAGTAATGCATTACGCTCAACACTGCTTCAGTCCCATAAAGTATTTGGATGCTTCCAACACACTTAAAAAGGATTGCATTAGATAAGAATTAAATCAGAAAACTTTCATGAATACGTAACAAAATGAATCAATATGAAATTAGAATGGGCTAATGCCGCCATTTACGTGCGTCAGTGCAATGCACATTAAAGTTGCCAATAGATTAGTTTCTTCTTCAAAGGAAACATATAGTGTATGATTCAATATGCATCCCTGCCAGTTTCTCTGGCCTTTCACAAATGTATTGCCTTATAGTGGCATTACGTATGAAGCAGTTTTGACAAAACCTGTTATCCACCATAATCCTGCTAGCTGGAAAGAGAAAGCAATTTCTGCTCTTTCGACAGGGCTCTGTCAGAATCCATGTACACCTTTGTATCCACTTCTTATTGCTTGTTCAATACCTCTGTGGAAGGTTGTAACCTATCAGTCACAGTCAGACGGGCCCTGCTGACATCACAACGCTGGATTTTACATCACAACAACAAGAAAATGACAAATGATTTATGCAAAAAAAAAAAAAAAAATTAAAATACCTGTTAAAGATTTCCAACATTTTTGTGAGTAATTATGATTAATTATGAACAATATATATATATATAAATCTGCTCATATGTTTACATACATCTTGCAGAATATGCAAAATCCTAATAATTTCAACAAAAAAGAAGGATCATGAAAATTGCAGGAGTATGTAAACTTCTGAGGGAAATTTGTAGCTAAATATATGCCATAAATGTATATAATTATTGGAAAAAATGTATTATTTAAAAAAAGCTAATGAACATTTATTGAATTTTACACACTTAAATTCCCAGCATTTAAAAAAAAAATAATAATTATATTTTTTAATAAATTTCCAGTGTTTTTAAAATAATAATAATTATAAATTTCCATCTTTTTTTTTTAATATAATTTTTAAGATATAATTTTGAGAAACTGTCCTGCGGTAAGTTACTATACGCCTAAAATTAACCAACCAACTAACCTTTTTTTTTAATGTTTTAATTCATTCCTAAAATAGTGATGATGATGATGATGATGATGATGAAATAATAATAATAATAATAATAATAATAATAATATAATAATAATAATAATGGTTCATGGACATGTTATGCATCAACATCAACTACTATATAACATATGAGTAAAGTGCTATATTTTGTTTCATTTAGATTATTTAATTAAAAATGTATATATTTCTAAATTAATTTGGCATTTGTGTCAATCATAATTAAGGGCTGAAAATGGGAGGGAATTTTTATTTATTTATTTATTTATATTTTAATTTTTTCTTTCTTTCAAAAATTTTTTTTGGAGTTTATACCGAAACGTACTGGAAATGTTCTGCCCCTTTGCAACCCTAATCATTATCCACTAAAATTCCACCATGAACATCTATTTGAGAAATTCTGGTCTTGTAAGACTATGGGATTCCCAGAGCATCACATTAGAATTCAGTGGTTCCATAATTATGTCGTGCTTGTTCTGTGACCTCAATCAATAATAACCAGTTCCCTTTATATTTGCAATTATTACACAAGCAAAGCACAGAGATCACTGCATTATAACAGCCACAAACCTGAGGAACTTGTTGAGGTCTCCATGTTTCATGTACTCGAACACCATGATCAGCGGATCTCCATCTACGCAGACGCCATAAAACTTGACTATGTGTTCATGCTGAAGGTTGGTCAGCAGCTCTGCCTCTCGCTGGAAGTCTTTTCTCGCCGCAAGGGTGGGATCCTTCAGGGTCTGCGGAGACACATAAGATAGACACGTAGGTTCTAGGGTGATTACACTCTTAAAAATAAAGGCCATAGAAGAAGCTTTTTTTTTGTCTAAATGGTTCCATAAAGAACCTTTAACATCTGAAGAACCTTTCTGTTTCACAAAAGGTTCTTTGTGTCGAAAGAAGGTACTTCAGAGATTGTAAAAAGGTAAGAAAGACACGGTTCTTCACAGAACCTTTGACTGAATGTTTCTTTGTGAAACCAAAAATGGTTCTTCTGTGGCATCGCTGTGAAGAACCTTTTAAGCACCTTTATTTTTAAGAGTGTAGATATCTGGTGCTCCGGCTAGAGACATTAACGTATGTATCAGAATACACAGGATACACTTCAAATAAAATAGGCTATGTTGAAAAGTTACATTGGCTAAGTGGCTTGATTTTTTTTTTTTTAAGATACAAGTATAATTAATTAAAATTTGCACTTGTATTTGCATAAATAATATTATAAGATGAATGTTTTAAATATAAAATTTAGAACAGAAATATGAAGTAACAGAAAAAAATAGAATGACATACTTTTAAAAATGAGACTAAAATTACCAATAGGTGACAGCAAGCCACTGTCGAGTCATTTACTCAATCGATTTGTTCAAAACGGCTGATTCATTCAGAAACGATCTGTTTAGAACCATTTTCGTGAGATCAAAAAGATACATTTTCTCTACGATTTAAGTCACTTATTAACTTCTTGTTTATTGATTGTGTTGCTTTGACACTTAGTAAAGTATGCGACAGACTATGTTAAATGCTAGCCAATCTGTTCATATAATTAGATATAACAGATATAATACCATGATTGAAAATCTATATTTGTTGCTATACAGTAACAATCTTATTTTGACAGATGGTGAGATCGGTATTATGAATTCATAGGCTACAGTAAGTTGCAGATACTTGAAGCAGCTGCATTTTGCTGTTTAAGTGCTAGTTTAATAGAATTATGATGCGCATGAAAACTCAATCTTGATGCGCACAAGACACAGTAATAACAACAATCAGGGCTTTACTGAAAACATTCAGGGTTAGGGTTAACATCCCTTAGCCCACCCTGGGCCAGTTTATTGTCTAATAACCACAAAAACAGCCAGGTACTAAAGCATTGTGGGTAAAACAATGCTTTAAGCATTGGTGGAAGTTAAATTCAAATCCGTATTTCAGAAACAAATCATTAATATGATTGGATATATTGTGTATATCCAGGAATTAAATGTGCCTTTGCTATTATTTTTGATACTCATGGTACAAGTAAATGAATTAAGGGAGCTTAAATGAGTCCGTAGGTAATAAATAATTCAAGTGAACAATTAATCAGGTTAATGAGACTAACCGCTCCAACTATTCTGGATCTAAACGGTTCCGTCTCTAATGGTTTATGAATCCCGTACGATACACAATATGCCACAAACCAATGGAGCATGCAGAGCTCTTTTTGACAATGTATTTAAATGCATAATCAAAATGTAAATGAGTTGAAACAAACAATATTGCACAGATATTGTAGACGTCCAAAGTGCTTTAAATCATATCTATCTATCTATCTATCTGTAATGTGTATATATATATATATATATATATATATATATATATATATATATAAATACACAAACATGCATGTATATATTTAAGAAAAATGTTGTTTTTATATTAAATGTATTTATATATAATATAAATTATATGAATACAAATATATGCATGTAAATACATGTACATATTTTCAAAATAGATACTGTATTTGTGTGTCTTTATATATACACATAATAAATATACACATTACACACACATATATTATGTAAACAAAAACTTTATTTTGGATGCGATTAATCGTTTGACAGCACTAATATAAATAAACTATATAAACTGTTTTTATATTTGTTATATTTAATATGTATAATATTAATTCCTAATTATTACTATTGCGTATAATGTAATAAAATGGAAAATTATTACTCTTGTAAAACAAAAATTAAATACATACATGAATAAATAAGTAAATAAATATATATATATATATATATATATATATATTAACAGTCACAACAAAATATAAATATCTACATCTGTGAAACCTTAAAAAGTTGACATATATTTAAATGGATAATCGAAAAGGAGATGAGATCAAAACACAAATACTGCACAGATATTGTATACATCCAAAATGCTTTCAATTATTCATTTAACATATTCATTTATACATTTTTCAGAATTTTAAATGCATGCATTTATGAACCAAACCTCGGGGCACTAAGGAAGATGCACAAATGACCAGCATGGCGTCTCTGATTTCTTCGTGCCTGTCTTTGTCTTTTCTGAAAGATTGAATTGTTACCTGTACACATCTGTCTTTTTGTCATCTTATATCATATTATTCACAGAAAAACATCCCCCCCTCCCCCTTTGCGGCCTTGTCCATGATATGTCAATTGGTTTCCCAGTCCCTCTTGCAGCCAGACTTGCATCGCGGTGTGTTTGTGAGGAATCGCTCCTTCAATTATGTTATAATTGTGTTTCGCCCTCAGAGCTTGCAGTTTAATTTTAATTAGAGCTACCGTGGGTTAATCCATATCAGGAATTGCAAAGAGGTTCACGCGTTGGAGATGGATGAGGGAACCAATTCGCAGATGGCGAGGTATCTATCCCTATCCATAATGCTTTATTACCCCTGTGTTGCGAAATTGGCCACCTGCACAGGCTGGAAAGAGCAAAGGGGACGAATACAGCACCACCTGGGGGGCTGTCACTCGAAATAAGGGTCTGGAGGTCTTGAGCATCAGGTGGAGCAAAGGTATGAGAGAGAATCTGGCAGCTCTTTGGCCAAAATACAAGGAAAAAGTTGACCTCTGTGAATTTGAGCTGGATGGCTTTCAAGCAACAGCTGCTGTGATGGAGCTCCATGAAGCCAAGCAGCTTCCCAGAGGGGCCTTTTACTGCTCAGAGGTTGCTCTTTCAAAGCTAAGGAGACACATTTAGGTTTCCTTTAAGTGTGTCTCAGACCAGATGTTGTTACTATAGTTCCTTATGAGACGAAAATGACACCATTGTTGAAAGACAGTATATGAAATCAAACGGAATGTAGCTCAAACTCATTCCTTATTAGGTTCCTCCTTTAAAGTTGTCCAAATGAAGTTCTTAGCAATGCATATTAATAATCAAAAATTAAGTTTTAATATGTTTACGGTAGGAAATTTACAAAATATCTTCATGGAACATGATCTTTACTTAATATCCTAATGATTTTTGGCATAAAAGAAAAATGGATCATTTTGACCCATACAATGTATTGTTGGCTATTGCTACAAATATACCTGTGCTACTTAAGACTGCTTTTCTGCTCCAGCGACACACATGTGATTTTCTTCCAGTGGTTTGATGGTAAAGCAGGGCATGTGGCTGCTTGTGTTCTTCTGCACATCAGAATCATCTTCTGACACATCACAGGATTCAGAAAGAAACATCATTCTTGATCGCAGCGTCTCCAGAACAATAGGCTTTGCAGGATGATATACCGTCACTGGAAGACAGTGTTATTGCTCTAGATTTATTTCTCCAGCTGACCTGAACTAAAGCTCCACAATATAATAGCCAGCATCATCTCAAAGACGATGAAAAAGAGGAACACAGCGGAGAAAAAAAAAAAAGTCAGAATTGCAAAACTCTGTAAAAATTGTATAATAATTCTTTATGAGTGTGAGATTCTATGTGTCCCCACAAACATCCTGCGCCTAGAGACATCGTGTGTCTAGGAACATTGTGTGCCTGTTTTGAATATAGTCTAGACAGAAAGATATTACTTAATGATCATAGGACATGTTAATCTGATTGTTGCCAA
>JAFVLL020006712.1:81832-144388 GCA_021397915.2 Tor tambroides
TTCATTCATTCATTCATTCGTGATATTTGAGTATGTATAAAAAATTAATATCAAGAGCATATTAAAAAAACCTCATCACCATCTTAATCCATTTCATTTTGTATTGTTTAAAAAACATTATTGTGTAATAATAATTTATATCAAATTGAACTAAAATTTTGTCCCAGCTGTTGCCTGTAATTGTTTTATCAAATGTTGTTTCTGGTTAACACAAATGATGATTTTCAATCCTATTTTTCATGAATAAATGTGAAAATGTTATCATATTGTATATAGGATACCTTAAATGCTAGTTATAAATTAGTTTTAGCAAGGCAAACACATTAGGCATTTTTTCTTCCAAAAACACATAAAAATGTCATTTCCATACAAGAATGCTATTAAAACAATACATGATTTAAGATGATGTGGAAATTACATGTTAGAAAAATAATGACAAAAATAACTGCTGGATATTTTGTTGACAGACAGATGAAAGTTGTAATAGTTTATTTTCCTAAAGTCCACAGCATAAAATAACGGTGTGTGCATTGTATCAGAATAATCCAGAATACATCAGCCCTTGCTGTCAGCTTTAGTGGTCATGTTTATAAGATGCATTATGAGAGTTTATACAGCTCCTTTATCTCCTTTGAGCAAAGGGCCATAATAATCCAATTCTGTGTTATGCTCATAGTCAGAAAATAATTGTGTCCCCTTCCTCTTGTTTTGATTCAAATCGGATAAAACAGTGGCACACAGTTTCCAGTGTTGCCTTGTGTGTAATTACATGGTAGATGGTGCTAATTAAACAACAGCAAGACTGCTGAACACACTGCTTTAGATGGTATGACACTCTGCTGGAAAGCTTAAAATAAAACAAGCCAAACAGAGTGCTGATGTTGTAATCCACAGTGAACAATAGCTCATTTATATTTCTTGGTGGTGGTATAAGAAGTAATAGAAGTAATAGCCGAGTAGCTGCTGTAAAAATTTACATTATTTAAGGCTGGAGATAAACATGCTTAAATGCTTTTTCATTGTTTCTTTCAGCAGGTTACATTGAAATGCCAGTAGTTGGCAACAAGTTAATCACTGAATCATTGATTTAACCAATTCATTCAAAACACTTATTTTTTCAAGAACAAAACAATTTACCATCTTTTTGAGTGACTCACTGAATCATTCAGCCAACCATTGTATTCAAAAATACTCATTTGTTCAGGAACAAAACAAGTTCATGTCTTTATAACTGACTCACTGAATCATTCACTCAACTGATTTGTTCGAAACACCATTTCATTTTGGGACAAAATGAGACCGTCCTTATGAGTGAGAGAACTTGATGGGAATTCATTTAAGGCCTAGGTTTAAATTTATTTTGCCAGCAAATAATTTTATTGGCCAGCCCTAGTTGCATTCTGTGTACAACTATGATATCAGTTCCAAGCAGATTGTAAAATGGTATGTGTGCATCTCCATTTGCTTCCCCTTTGTAATCTTTAAAGCCACTTAGTGTCTTGTCATTTAATCTCCCCTGGCTGTTGGACCTTATCTGTCCATTATGTCTCCACTCAGACTCCAATTGTCCCTTGCTGGGTGGCCTCTAGTTGTGTCCATCTAACTATCGCAAAATCCAGTGTCAGGCAGTACAAGCTTCCCTGCCTGTAAATGCTAGCAGTAATTGTACAATAAATATATTGTACTACTCTACTGTATATGATCAGAGTCTCACAAATAATCTATAAAATAATTTGTTCATTACAACACACTAGACTACATGCCTGGAACACAGATTATTATGACATTTTTAACTGTTAGCACAGTAGCAGCATTTGATGAGCAGGTGGTCTGATATGCCATCATGGCTGTGTAACGTTATAGCTCTCTTATCATAGCACCCTGATGCATTTTGTCATCTTTCATGAGGGAGATGAGTGCTGACGGACAAATTCTCCACAGTTTGTTTTTATTTTTTTATTTTTTTCCTACCAGCAAGTAATTTTCATAACAGCCTCAAGTGTCCTAAAATGCTGTTTAAAGCCAACCTCTGGCTGACCCTTGAGGCATCCAAGCGTTTGCCTTAAAGGGATAATTCACCTGAAAAATGAAAGTTTGCCATCATTTATTCACCCTCACGAAAACCCATCCAAGTTAGAACACAGACAATGGAAGTGAATGGAGAACATATCTCTCAAGCGATTTTTCCTCACATAAAGCTAAAGAAATTTTGGATCCAAGTATATAAATGGTATGAACTATTTATAAGCTGCTTTTATTGTGGTTTTTAGAGTATGAAGGCTGATGGTCTCCATCTATGTTCGTTGTATGGAAAAGAGCAGCTCGGACATTCTGTTTGGAAAGTGTACTGTATTGTAATGAATATTCCAGAAGTCAAACAAAGTTGAGGATGAAGTGGAAAATGCAAAAGAAGAATATTCTAACCAGTATTTACTCAGGATTTATCTTTTGCGAGTTTTCCAAAGCTGTCTTGTTGACATTACATAAACTACCTTTGATCTTTTCATTTCATCTTTTCCTTTTGTGAGATCAGATTTGACAAGATGCAAGTTTACCTTTTGATGTGCTATTTACAAAAAAAAAAAAAAAAATGAAGATCTGTCAGTATAGGCAGGCATAGTCATAATTCATTGGCAAGTATATACACTTTTCAAGCCAAAGTTGTTTATGTGGCTTTAAATGTTAAAAACATACTTCATAGTTAATGTGATGAACTACTCCTGTCCATTCCCTACTTGTGTGTGTATTCATCTGTTTCAGTCACATTACTTTTTCATTCATTCGCCATATTTATGACCATTAGCGGGGCAGAGTATGACGGTTAACACAAAATGAGATATCAAGGAAAACTGTTGATTACTGGATTTGATCCATTCCGGGTCCTAGATCTAAAATTAGCACAGACCCAAATCAAAATTTGCAGACATGTTATATTTAATCCACAATTCATTTCTATTCATTGATTTTTTGCGCTAAATATGAGGAATACATCTATGAAACAGTTCAGCAAACAATAACTTAATACGTACTGAGTAACTAGACACAACAATGCTTAAATACTCTCTCTATTTTTACTCCACCAATGGAAACAGTTACAAACAATCAAAGCAGTCACTTTGAGTAGACAACCGATTCTGAATGAATCAGTGCTTTTGAACGAATTGTTTAAACAAATGATTCATTTAGTCTGTCCTGACAAAATCAGTCACTTTTCTCCACATATAGCATTCTGGACAGAGAGATTGCTGCAAATGCTAAAATCTCTTCATCAGTATCCAATGAGACACTCAAGAAGATATAGCCGAGGTGCTCCCGAGAACCAAGTTTCACATCACCAAACAGAAAGAAAAAAAAACAGCACGTTAGTTTACTTTATTTTCAACTAGAAGCTTCAAATCCCTTCCCAGAATACACAAGGTTACACACTGGCATATTTATCATGTCTTTTGAGTGTTTCACACCTCACGGATCAGATGCCAAATGTATAGAGCAACCTGATTGACATTTCTTCGCCTAAGGGATTATACAAGTGTTTTAAAAGGCGACTCGGTGAGGGGCAGCAGCTAGAGAAAAAACAAACAGATCACAACAAAGAGCAGCCTTATAACAGGACTATAAAACACCACAGCAGGTATATGAGGTAAAAAGCCCATCTCATTAAAAGCTGCCAGATCTCCTGCAATCCCAGAATTGTCCATTAAAATGATTAAAGGGAACAGGGAGCCTGCAGGCAGTGGGGGTCTGTCAGGGAGCAAAGAGCTGTGCACGGATGTGAGGTGAGCACCTTGGAGACATTGCTATTTTGGACCACAATAGGAATGGTATTTGATGTTCTTGTTGTCCTGTTGGTTTCCTACTTGGTAAACATTACAGAATTAGTGTTTTTTTTATTATTATTACTATTTATTTATTTATTTTAATTGAAGTTATGGATAAAGCTGTGTGCTCCTTGTTCAAGTTACTTTATAAAAACATACATTTTCTATTTATTACATATTTTTTAATATATATAATTTTTTCTCATCTCCATTCTGAAGTCAGTTTTTTTGTGTGTGTCCACAGGCAGTGTATGCTTGGGAAATGAAAATAAAAAAGTAGATGAATTCACCTGCACTCAGTTCATACATCCTGATATTCTTTCCACAATGCTGCGCACCACTGCAGATGGGATGAGGAGGGAAAGGGAAGTGGTGTGTGGCCAAGTATGGTGACCCATACTTGGAATTTGTCCTCTGCATTTAACCCATCCAAGTGCATGCACACAGTAGTGAACATACACCTGAAGCAGTGGGCACTCAATGCTGCGGCACCTAGGGAGAAGTTGGGGGTTCGGTGCCTTGCTCAAGGGTCTCGCCTCAGTCGTGGTATTGAGGGTGGAAAGAGTGCTGGTTATTCACTCCTCCCACCTACAATCCCTGCCGGACCTGAGACTTGAACCACCAACCTTCGGGTTATAAGTCCAACTCTCTATCCATTAGGCCACGACTGCCCTAAGAGGAGAAGAATTGTTGAATAAAGTCATTATTTTTATTTTCTTTATGCACAAAAAGTAATCTCGTAGCTTCTTAAAATTACGGTTGAACCCCTGATGTCACATGGACTGTTTTACCGATGTCCTTACTACGTTTCTGGACCTGGGAACATTGCAGTTGTGTTGCTGTCTGGAGGGTTTGAGAGCTCTTGGATTTAATCAAAAATATCTTAATTTGTGTTCCGAAGATGAACAAAGGTCTTATGGGGTGAGTATTTAAGTATTTAAGGGGTGAGTATTTTTTATTTTTTTTTTGGGTGAACTATCCCTTTAAGTCTTGCACGTGCGCTCAACTGTGCGCGACCGAGACCGAGAGAAGTTAAATGAAGGCCGTTTCTCAAATGGAAGGCTGCATCCTCCGGAGATCGCATTTGTAGGTTGCATACGTCATCAAGCCTGGTTTATTTCAGTTAACTGAGCATTACATTCGCGAGTCAAAGGCATATTACGACAATTTACACTTAAGTACGAATAATGGTCAAACGTATAATTGTTAATATTACAAAATAAGATCTTTATGAAGTCTGCAGCCTACAAATGCGACCTCCGGAGGATGCAGCCTTCCGTTTGAGAAACGGCCTTCGAAGTATTGTGCTTATTTTGGAACGCAGAAGTGAGTGTGCGACAATTCTAATTCATTAGCCATAAATAACTATAACGAAATGCCGTAAACTGTACAACTATTTGTGCTACAAACCACTGTTTATGTATGTAATGATACATTAACATAATGTGATGAGAAATACCAGTTTGCAACTAAAAATAACTGGAAGCTGATTACACTGGATGCTTTGCACACTGTAGTTACGACTGTTTCATTTAAAAATATGTGGCTTAGCTGGGGTTTAAATACTGTATATGCAAATTTATGCAAAACGTGACTTAGAAATGTCAAATGTCAAACAAACAGCAGGAGGAGAGTCTTGTTAGTGGATAGCGAAAAAAGGTAAAGTAACATTGCTTTCTATTTTAAAAAAAATCAATTATTCATTACTGAAATGTTAACATAATTTGTTTTATAATGAGTAATACAATATTCCTTTCAAATTATTACTATTATTACTTTCAAAAGTGACATTCCCCAACACTGCTTGTGAGACTATGACTTACTTAAATAACTTTTGATAAATTCATTATATATGATTGTGTAATTCAAACATACCCAAGAGATAAATGTGTGTGTACTCCAATGAACAGGAAGTCAACAGTGTGGTTCTTTTTTCTGTTGTCCACAGATACAATCTACAAACATAACAAGATCAGAGTCAGAGGCGTTTGCTGGTTCCCTGATCTAACGCAGGTGACCCTGAAATGGAAAACGCTGAAGTACTACAGAGCTGGTTACCCACATTTGACTCGTTCACCTTGAACAAGGCTTACAATGTTTCTACTGTGAAAACACGAGTCTGCTATTTGTAACCTAGGTAATGGAAGCCAATGTCTCTCCACTTCCCTATGTCAAAGGAATGACGCAGATACAGAAAATTAGAGTGAAATTACCCTGGAGGAGCATTTATGCTAACAGGTAATTGTATGTTATTAATTATTAATGCAACCATCACTATTATTGCTCATGCTTAGCCGAGTCATACATACAGTATACAGGGACCACTGAATCAGTAAGAAACCAATAACTTTAGCATGACTTTTGAGCAAGCATCATTCAGATTATTTACATTTATAAAACAATACATAGTTGTTGTTTTTTTTTTTATATCTATATATGTATGTATATAGCTTTAGAATCAGTTTCCAGTCTTCAGGGCTTTGCCGAACAGGGCAAGTATTTCTTTTCATACTCGACTTGGAAGGAGTTACATCTCATTTAATTAACATTCCAGTGCATATGCACTCAGGACCCAGTCAGTGCCAACAAACAAATTAATTACGTTGAAATGATCAACTGGGCTGGGCCACCCTAAGCGTTAGATACAGTATGAAATTGCATTCTCAGTACCCTATAAATCCACGAATCAAGAGGCTCGTGTACAATCCTCTAGCATATTAATACAGGCCGAACAATGACAACAGAGTACAAATGATATCAGTTTGACTGAAGAATAGAAGGGGATTAAATATTTGTGTAGTGATTAAAGTTGTGGTACTTAGTTATTCCTGGACTGTTTCTATATTAAATAATAGGATATATAAGTTTTTTTCTGAGGAGAATGTAAGTTGTGCTTCTAAAACGTGGCATCAAGATGCTAGGGTTTGTGGTTGCTAGGACTTTTCGTGTCCAAAGTGTAGTTTAGTACTTTAATATGGTTAGAGGTTTGTTTGAATACTAATAGTGATGTTAGTCCATCAAGCACTAATGATTGGGCTTGGGAACGGAGCCTGGATTTTATTTCTGTTATTAAAAAAATACTGAAACTGTATGACGGCAACACTTTACTGAATTTACAGCATGAAACAGACCAGTGTAGTCCGATACATTTTTATTGAATATGAAACAAACAGCGTAACCATTGTAATCTGACTCCCAAACAAATGAATTTTATGTGCCAGTTCTTTGTAGTGAATCAAAAACATGCAGTACAACCAGTGTAGGCTGACTCCCAAACTAATGACTCTTACAGTAAGTTCCAGTTATTTTTAGTGAATCTAAAATATGCAGCACAAGTCCCAACTGAATGACTCTTTTGAATCAGTACTTTTTTGTCAACAAAAACAAACAGCATAACCAGCGTAATTTGACTCCCAAACAAATGACTCTTATGTTCCAGTCCTTGTGAACTAAAAATATGCAGCACAACAAGTCTAGTCCAACTCCCAAATGAATGATTCTTTTGAATCAGTACTTTCCTGTCATCAAAAAACAAACAGTGTAAAAGTGTAATTTGACTTTTTAGTGAATCAAAAAATATGCAGCACAACTAGTCTAGTATGACTCTTTTGAATCAGTACTTTTTTTGTTGTCAAAAACAAGCAGCATAACCAGTGTAATTTGACTTCCAAATGAAAGAGTCTTATGTCCCTTTTTTATTATTATTATTATTATTTTTTTAAGTTTATCAAAAACGTGCAGAGCAATTAGTGTAGTCCAGCTTCCAAACAAATGATTCTTATGTCCTGGTTCTTTTAAGCAAATCAAAAACATGCAGCACAACAAGTCTAGTCAAACTCCCAAATGAATGACTCTTTTGAATCAGTGCTTTTTTTTGTCATCAAAAGCAAACAGCATAACCAACGTAATTTGACTCCCAAACAAATGACTCTTATGTTTCAGTTCTTTTTAGTGAATCAAAAACTCGCAGTGCAAGTCTAGTCTAACTTCCAAACATATGACTCTTTTGAATCAGTTCTTTTTTGTCTTCAAAAACAAAAAGCGTAACCAGTGTAATTTGACTCCCATACGAATGACTCTTATGTTCCGGTTCTTTTTAGTGAATAAAAAACTCGCAGTGCGAGTCTAGTCTAACTTCCAAACGAATGACTCTTTTGAATCAGTTCTTTTTTTTGTCATCAAAAACATACAGCGCAACCAATGTAGTTCGATTCCCGAACGAATGACTGTGAAGTTGGTTCTGTTTAGTGGTTCAAACATGTGCAGACTTAAATCAGATTAACTATTAATTTGACAACATTTATAAATATTATTATTAATGGAACAAATGCAATCAGAATCGTCAAGACCAATGGGAACCTAAATTGGAATTCTTAAATTCTTTACTATTCCCTTCCCTACTAAGTTTCTCAAAGTGATTCAGTTTTATGACATCACAGCGGATTTCATCTCGTCTCTAACCTGTGCTGTGGGAGTGATCGCTTTTATTCACAGATGATTGAACTGCTGAGTACAGCAGACTGCAGTTTCTTCTGACAGCAACACTGTGACACTGATAAAATCCTTTTCAAATAATTGAATAGCCTAGAGCATTCTCCTGTTTCTCAGCAAATATGATTTGGATAAAGACACACCGTTAAAATAAGGAATATGATGTATTATATAGATAACTCACTCAGATCTCAGGGCTCGTATCTTGATATATACCATTCCTGTGGTTGCCAGCACAGATTTTCCGGCAGAGATTTGTCAGAGGTGGCAAGAAGTGTATTCATTTTTCTTGGTTTTAAACACTGTTTGCTGATGTTGAATCTCTTTGAGCTGATAAATTGGACCCTGAACCCCTTTTTGTGGTGACAAGATGGATTGAAAACAAATGTCATTCACTTCTTCTTTCTCAATTACAGATCTTTAAGGAGGTTAGATTGAGGATCTCAGCTTTATGGCCTATTTAACGTATATTGGTTTATATGTCATTCAATAGTCAAGTCAACTAGAAATTTCCCTAATTCACTGTAAAACCAGTGAGCATCAGGCCTTCACTATAGTCACCTACCATAAATGTCATTGGAAATAAGGCATGGGTGCAAGTTTGAACTTTTAACAGCTACAATGAAGCCTCACGATCAACAAACAAAGGGTATAGATGTTAAACAGCAATGTTGTTCATAAATGTAACACACAGCCTCATAATCCTGTCACAGGTAATTGAATCATCAGTGTCCCAGTGTTTAGTGGATCTGCTGTATGTAGCCTTGGAAGGCTGATTCATTTTAGTTAATGTAAATTAACCACATAAAAAAAAAAAAAAAAAGATTCACTGATTCTTTTGGCTCCCTGAACAAACCTGCTCAAACATAATGAAATACTGCTGTTTGCCATTGTTTTTTAGGTCTTTTAGGGAAGAAACTAGTTTGTTACACTTTTCATATTGTTAAAGTTACAGTCAGACTATTCTTTATGGAAAAAGGCTAGCTATACTAGCTATTTATTAAGCTTTTTTAAAATATTAGCTATGAAAAGTAGCCTACTGTACATTGAAACTATTTAAAAATATCTTCTTAAATTTTATATATATATATATATATATATATATATATAATTAGGGCAGTATTTATCTGTCACGAAAATAATAAAATGTCAAATTTTGGGTGACATTTTATATTTATAGTAATTGCAGAAGCTACTTTTGGGGAAGAAGCTGTAGCTTGTCACACTTCAATTTATTCATATTGTTAAAGCTATTCTGAAAAGTGGCAAGCTACTCTACAAGCTATTAATTAAGATGTTTTTAATACAAGGTAATAAAAAATAACTAACTACATTGAAGCTGTTGGGAAATGGGAAAATATCTTTATAAATGATCATTCATTTTATAATCAGAACAGTATTTTGCTGGCTCAGAAACAATGAGGAACTAATTGTGGGTGACAGAAAATAAATTTAGAATAAATAGAGTACAATGAAACTAGAATAAATAATTTAGTCAAAGCACGATGGTGAGCAGTAAGATTTAGTGAAATATTTTGCTACAAAAAAAGACAAACTTTTGTGCAAGAAAACAAATCATTTATTTGACCAATGAATCTTTTTAATTAACTGATTCAATAAATTGGACCTCATTTGATTCTTTTCTCTGTACAGCTTGAGCTTGGATACAATAAAAAGACTAAGTAGCTTGTTATCCAAAAAAGCTACTGCAAAATCACTTGTAAGTTATTAGCATTGCTACTTTTTGTTAGTTACTCCCCAAAACTGCGCACCAGGAGCACAAGCAACATGCAGATAAACTAAAATTCATGATTTTCTACCTACGTGGCTTTAACAGTCATTACCAGAACTAAACTGCAAGAAAACTCTTGACTCTGATTTCAAAAGAGCCCAAGAGAGTGATGAATGGAAACAGGACAAAAATACAATCTCTTCCCACAGTCACTCGCTGCCCTGGGTTCTACTAATCCAAGCAGAAATGGGCACAAATGCTCTTAAATTGACATTCCATGTGTGCCAGTAAGCCCTCCAGAAAGGCACAGGATTTCTTAGGCCTCTTCAAAGCTCTCAGTGCTGCCTATTGGTGGATATCCTGCAGTGGCAGATGGTAAAAAAGCAAGATGATAGACGCAGCACCTGTGGGTTTCTTCCCACGTGGGTTGGGAACCACGGGGAGATTATTTTTTGACTCTTATTACCTGTCAGCTTAATTTTTTTTTCATCCAATTTTCCACCTCCACAGAAGTAAATATCAGTACGCGTATAGAGAAAAAAGCCCAGAAGGTCCAAATAATTGATAAAGGGTTCTTTTTTGTCTTTTCATTCAGCCATGAATTATTAAAACTGGACTCTTAAAGGGTTATAGGTAACGATGGGTTGATGGCCACTGTTAAACTCGCCATTTGGTGCACCAAATGGGAGAAATTAATAGGGATTGGATTGCATGTGGGAATTTCGACGCCCTGCTCTTTCAGGTTCCAGCAATATCAAGCCAGTTTGATACCCTAGAGAAGGCTATTGAAAAATATTGAAATAAGAGAACATCTGATATATAAGATTAAGGGCTCAAAGTAATCCTTTCTCTCTCTCTCTCTCTCTCTCTCTCTCTCTCTCTCTCTCTCTCTTTCTCCCCAGCATGAAAACTCTCACTTTTGAGGTATCAGGTTTTCATCTGAGGTCTGCTCATATATGCAGTCGCCGATGACATCATGACACCGGTCCTTAGACGAGATGGAGATCTTATTTGTCCTCATAAAACTTTCAGAGCCTTATCTGGACTTCCAACTAGAAAATCATGACCAATACGTGATGGTCACGACTAGAAAATTGAGTGCGTCTGTGGGAAAAAAGGGTTACCAGATGAATTACACGTCCAGCGGTCCTGCATTTGGATAAAAAGGGTTGGAAACGAAAAGCAAAGCCAACCCTGAGAGCGATGTAGAGTACCTATTTTCATGCATAATTGATGCCTTATCAGTGTCTCCGTCCCCAATGTACCACCCTTTCTGATAAGCCTGACAGCTTAGATGTGCCCATAGCCACAGACCAGCTGCTCGGCCAGGGCTGAGATGGATCAAATGCTCGACATTGCACTCCGATTACCACACCGGTACTGTCAGCGTGCGTGTATGTGTGTGTGACACACTGTTGCAGCCAATGCTCGACTTGGTTCAGCTGTGAATTGCATTTGTCTGGACAACTTCAGAAGCAATGAAGCAGAATTAGATGAGGTCTGCTGACTTGATTCACTTTGATAGGCAAATCCTACTTTTGCTGCTTCCAATCGCATAAAAGACACAAAGTCATTTCACAGTTGTTTCACGAAACATCGGCTGTTGAAAAATGAAGCAGTAATGAGGAATGTTCAGACGTAAAGTTGATATGCCTACGCCTTTGTCTGCTTTGAATTAGGAGAAGGAAATAACAGCATGCCAGGTATCTACGGTTTCAGGTATCTAGTTAATTGCCATGTGTGATCATTTGAAGTCTCTCTGTTGGCCGTGCCTGACTTACTATCAGAAATAACACAAACTTTAATTGCCCTCGCTGTGTCGGTTAAAATTGTCAGAATGTCAGAAACTTAAATCAAGCAATTAGAATATAAAATGGAGCATTTTAATAACTTTATAGTTTAGTATTAGTCTTTTATTCATTATTATTAGTAGGCAACTCTTATAATTGCATTTTATTATTTTTACTCTTATTATGCTTGCAAAAATTTACATGCAACATGCATAAACAAAACATATTAAACATATATACAAAAACATAAATATTTTTTATTTATTTATTTTTCCAGAGGTATTTTACGTTTCTAAATGATCAGGTGATTTTTGCCTGAAAAATAATTTTACAAAACACTGCGGTGAAACTAATTAGCACAGTCTAATGCATACCTTGAGTTTCTCTCTTTAAAGTATTATAATAGTTTTCGCAAGAGGCTGCTGGTGGCTGGCCTTGACTTTTAATTGTTGGTTAACTCCATTACCTTGGACTTGCCATTATGTAATCAAAGACAAAAATGTCAAAAGCTGTTAACTCAGACTTAAAAGAAATGTTGGAGATTCGTGGCTTCAAAAATGTTGGCTACATGGTCTGACAGGAAAATGAAAATGAAAGAACACAATTACAACGTAAATTTGAGGTCGGTAAAAAGGTCAGATAGAGTGACAGCTACACTCTCGTCTACAGTCTGTGCACCCCAGGGCGTGGAAAAAACCTGGGAAAATTAAACTTTTTATGTGAACAAGCAAACAATTTCAGATGAAATCACTGCACTGCAATCACTAATAGAGAATTTAATGTCTCCTTTTTTTTTTTTTTTTTTAATGTATACTGCCAATGAACTAGCCAGGTCTTATTTCTTCTCTCAGACATTCAAGCAAGTTCCTCTCAAGAAACCTCTTTGAATCCAGTGATGTAGACTCAAGACTTTGATTTCTAGAGACACAGTGTGAGCGTGGAAGAGGTTTGCTCTCTGAGAACACAGCGTGGGTGTCCTATCTGCATGCATTAATGATTTTCATGTAACCCCAAAGTCATCCTTCAGTGTGAGTATATTGTGTTAATAAGCATATATACCTTTCAGAAAGCGTCATTCCTCCATGTTGGCCATATCATCTTATGTAGAATTACTGTATCTAAAAGCAAGTGATAATTTTTAAAAGCCTATTAACAGTGAACTCTTATCGTAATATTTTACGGTTTCGCAAAAACCTGGGCTTTTTTATCATACCTATTCTTGAGCACAAGATAATAACCAGCAGAAGCACTTGTGTGTTATCTACATTTTTAATTTCCTAAGTATATATCTTCCTTTTGCTCATATATTAAGTGGTGTCAAATGTTCTGTGTAGTTGCCACATAGTAGCCTTATTTAGTACATCCTTTATTGTACGCATTTTTATTGATCTCTGTATGTTGAGAGCATTTAGCACGCTAGAGGAAAAGAATGGCGCACTTTTGTAGATTATCGATGTGTAAGTGTTCTTCACCTGTGGCTGGTAACTCATCTCATTGGCAAGCACAACAGAACTGTAGGTGGAACAATCTCAAGAGCTAGAAAGACCTTGTGAGGTACAGGATGACACACACTTACTGTAGAGTTAGTTTATTAAGTGCAAAAGGAAGAAAGGAAGGGAGGAAAAGTACAAGGAGGAAAGTTTGAAGAAAGAAAGAACCCAAGAAGGAAGAAAGGAAGGAAGGAAAAAAGAATAAAGAAAGGAGCTCAAGAAAAAAGGAAAAACTAAGGAAGGAAGAATGAAAAAATGAGGAAAATGAAGGAAGATTGGAAAGGAAAGCAGGGAGAAAGAACACAAGAAGGAAGGAAGAAATAAAGGAAGTAATGATTCAGGAAGAAATAAGGAAATAAAGTACACAAGATGAAAAAAGGAAGGGAGGAGGAACACAGGAAGGAAAAGCGAAGAAGGTAGGATGAACACAAAAAAGAGGAAGGATCAAAAACAGATAGAGCACAAGAAGAAGGGAATGAAAAACAAGAGGGAAGGAGGAATGGATGAAAGAACACAGGAAAGAATGAAAACAGGATGAATGAAAGGAAGAGGGTAAAAGAAAAAAAAACAGGAAATAAGAATGTGAAAAGGAAGAAAGGAAAATACGAGGAAAGTATGAGGAAATAAGCAAAACACCTGAAGGAAGGTGGAATGGAAAAAAGAAAAAAGGCAGAACACAGGAAGGAAAGGAGAAAGGAATGATGGAAGAACAGAGGAGGAAAGGACGAAAGAACACAGGAAGGATGAATTAGTGAAGGAGAGAAGGAAGGAAGCACACAAAGGAAAGAAGAATATGATTAAATGAATAAAGAAACATGAATGGCCACTTTTAGAAATTGGTTATCTGTTATCTTTTACGAATGGAAAAATGGACAAATGAATGAAATAACTTGATCTCAATTTGAAGCAAGCAAATTAACGCAAGATCACAAATTAACACAAGAAAAGTTTTTTATGCATTTTTATTTCATCATTCAAAGTCAATTTTCATACTTGAGTGATGTGAAAACTCTGCCCCATATGTTGTGATGAATAGTCTTCTGAGACCCTGCTCTTCAAGAACTGTGAGCTTTACATTCACTCCATGTCCTTGGCTGAAATCTTCAGTAAAAATCTCATAAAACATTTCTCATGTTTGAGTGTGGTGAGGTGAGTTAAGGATTTGTTGAAGAAAGCAACAAGATGATCAGGTTTTTTTTTTATTTCTCGCTTTAATCCAAGACCCCATCTTTCAGTCCCAACAAAAGATCTCCTGAGGTTCTATTCCCAATTGTTCCCATTCCATGAACAGCAGTGGAAATATTTTTTTTTCTGCAACACATGCATATTGAGAGTTACTATTTGTGGTCTTAATAATACAAATATTGCACCCCCCCCCCTCCCCAAATATTGCAAGTTCTTCTATTGCCTGATATGAAATGGACTTCGGGGCAGCATAAAGTTAAATTAACATTAGGAAAGTTCATGGGAACGGGAGTCTTGAGAGAGCAGTGTGGAAGTCTTGCTGAGAGTCTTAATTAAAGATCGGTGTACTCAGGTGTGAGGCATCAACAGCTCAAGGAGAGTAAACAGCAAGCTAATACAGGCAGGGATTAAAAAGATCTGTTTCTTTATGGGAAAATGTCAGATATGTGCTATTTTGGACCATCGGCGTCTGCAAATCGCTCTGGCTTTATAGTTTTGTTTCTGCTGGAGGCTAGCCAAACATACGAGGAAGGAGTCCTCCACACCTGTTCGCTCCTGCTGAAACACAAACAGAATTAGAGTAATATGAATCCACGTTGTACCTAGTGCAAATGTTTCTAACGGAAGATCAATAAGGATTAACAATGCAGAGAGGTTGAAACAGCAAGCGTCCTCTTGGGGATAAAACACAGTCTTGTTCTCTTCGTCAAAAGACATGAGTTTAACAAGCTGGCGCCGTGGTTCCATTGGGTTGTCAATACTCTGGGCATTGAGGCCATCTAGCCTGACCTCTTATGAGTTTTCCTTACATCATCTCACTCTCGCCAGATTCATTGTCCATTCCGGCAATGAAACTGGACACAGCGACAGCTCGAGATTTCTGAGAGCTCCTCGAAAATAACTACCGAGGAACCTCTTCTACCATCTCGGCTAATAGGGCTGGAGGAGAACAGAGGGCTCTGCTGTCTGATGAGGTCATTCCGGAGTGAAGCCGACACGCACTTGTGACATATCAAGAGACATCCAGATCAAAAGCAGAGATCCGAGATGAGAGGTCTGGTCTGAAGCCACCAGTCTTCAATCTACAGGGTTGTTTCAGGCAAGCTGCTGGTTTGGCGGAGCGACTATAGCATATAGATGTTGTGGGTGTAAACTTACAAGGGACCTCAGGAATAGTCATTTTCCATTCTTTTTGTTTCTGTGGGTGAGAGGATACTGTCTTACAGTCTTGCAGACGTGCTGTGCGTGGACAAGTAAGCGAGCTTAACCGGCCTTAGAGATGAGAAATGAAAAGTAAACATATTTTGGGAGCAGGAATTTATCATTGTATGCACATTTTAATCACATTTCAAATCTGCTACCGACCATGTTTTCCTGCTACGTTATGTGGCTGAGCTTTGAGTTTCCTCACTCTATCTATATTTCATCAGATCCCCCTCCTGCCCTTCTGGGCCGTAAAGTGAAGTTTATATATTACCCATGATGCACCTCACTAGAATCCTGTTATTAGATTTATGCCGTTTGAAGTGGCCTCCGGGAATGTAAATTAATAGAGTGAAGGGTGGTTTGCGTCTTATATCATACTTTTTCTTCAAGACCTCCTCGACATTCAGAGATTGCACTTGCATTCCTGTGATGCCACCCTGTGAAATATATTGCAGCTAAACACATAATCCGTAATTATCTAAATAATGTCTCATTAAACTCTAGGGACTAAGGAAAATAGCTTTGTTTTTGAATACTGAGTCAACATGGAAGATCATGGCAGATTTTCATTTGTGAGTAATTTCCCACTGTAGCTCTGTGGCACAATCTAAGCATTGTTCTGTTTGTTCGAGCATCCCGACCAGCAACAAAGCAACACTGGCTCATCCAATAGCATGAGTTGGGGGCATGGCTAATTTGTTTGGCACAACCTGTAATAAACAAGGTGAGTAAAACATGTAAAACCTTTATTTTATTTTAGATTTTAAAAGCATTTTTGCAATTCTGTTTGGTTACTCTAGCATTTAGCTCATCGTGACTGCCTGCAGAATATTCTAAAAAGAAAAAATAGAGGATTTTGCACACACTTCAATCCACATGCATGATTTCAAGTTAACATATAAATAAATTCTTCCAAAATTCTATACTTAAAGGGAAAGATGCAGAATATTCTAGAAATACTGAAAGCAGCCTATTGGTGAGTGTTTTTATCTTGTTTTCCAGTTAAAATATTTAAAAAGCCTTAACATAAAATTAATTAATAGCCAAACTGTATATCATATTGAGTATTGAGATGTTTTATTAGATTGTATCTTGCATGTAACTCTTACTGCATTTATTTATTTATTTATGTATTTTTACATATTTTTCTACAAGATACAATCCCTGAAAACCAGGGATAGTTCACCCAAAAATGAACATTCTGTCCTCATTTACTCTCCCTCCTTTTTTTAACATCTCTGATGTTCTTCTGTGGAAAACAAATGGAAATACTTTGAAAAATTGAATGTCAGTTGGGTCCAGTCTTGTTTTTGACTTTAATTGTTTGGGCAAAAATCTGTTTTATTTTTTAAAAATATATAAAATATATGTAATAATAAATGAAATATTTAATATATAAAAATATAAATAATATATATTAAAAAAATGTTAATTACCAACTTACATAGTCTTTTTTTCCAGTGTAGGAACTGTAAAAATGTAAACAAACATACACTACCTCAATGTGGCATATTACATGTGTTTGCATTAAGTGTCGCAGCTTCTTGGAAATCCATAGTGCAGGTTTGACTGCACCATCACTAACAGTGAAAAGTGCTTTGTTTTCCCGTTGATACCGTGTGCCATGGCCCCTCGGGGGACTTGCTGAAAAGGTACTGCTTTATAGTGGATGAGAAACGGCAGCCTCCCTAAGCGTATGCCAGGGGGCCATAACCAGATGCATTATGGTGCCACTGTATTATTTTCCTGATATAAAAGCGAGGAGGGCCCATATTGATCATGTCACTCAGACAAGCCCGCTGTCTCCCTCTGGGGAACTCTAGCGGCTCTCTTTCTCGTCGCTTCTGATAAGGGGAAGATGCTCTCACTTGTGAAACACAAGAAAGCCTAGCAACACAACAGCACTGAGTAAGTGGTCACAGTTATACTCTCCATTTAGATGTGGGATGCAATCCTGCTGTGAAGTAACAATAAATGGAGAAGACCATGGGCCGTCTGGAGATGAAA
This sequence comes from Tor tambroides, assembly GCA_021397915.2. Lineage (NCBI taxonomy): Eukaryota > Metazoa > Chordata > Actinopteri > Cypriniformes > Cyprinidae > Tor > Tor tambroides. The sequence goes on from JAFVLL020006712.1 coordinate 99,552, forward strand.
CCAGAAACTGCGTTATTGGTGAGATCACTGTTTGATCAATACACTGTGATAATGCCATTGCATCCCTCATTAGTGAAACTAAGTGACCACTTGAATGAGTCAAACATTATTATGAGGTTCAGTGTTACATCTTTAATTAATATTCACTTGTTGCATGGGAAGCCAATCGATGCAGCAGTAGGTCATGGCACTTGTAAGCTTGAAATGTACACCAAACAAAACCTGATTGCATAGAATCCAATTATTGACCTAACCCATTTGAAATCTGTTTTTGCAGTTCAGAAATGTGTCCCACATAAATAAGTGCAAGTGGTTTCGATATGCTTGTAGTTTTTGTTGACAACCTATGTTCCATTCTCATGTGCCTATATATTTCATGGGGTTAAGCACGCTGTTTATAACACAAAAGAATAATGCTAGATTTAGCAGCACAAGAGCCTAAATCAATCCAAAATTGCAGTGCAACTTAAGCACCACAGTAGCCTCTATTCGATTAAAATCCATTCTCCATGCTAGATTAATGCCAAGAAATGGCAATGAGCTAAAACCACACGGAAAAGAAAATGTGTCAATACTATTATCCTTTCGCAGACATGGAACTTTGGTTTTTCATTATAGCTTGACTGAACCAGGACCGCCTTTCTATCCTATAACACTTTTTATGTTCCCAAAGGAGATTGCAGACTACATGCCCAAGAGGAATATCCAGCAACTCGGACACATTTCTAGCAGCCCGGTCTCATAGTGGTGGCAGATGTGTGAACCTCATGATGTGCCTGATCTCCGGCAGCACCTGGTACTCCCATGGATAAATGTGGTGCATTAAAAGGTTCATTAAAGGAGTGGAGAAAATAGCTCAATTTCTGAAATGTTAATGGGACTTAGGTTATGCGTTTTTAATAAATCATAAAGCAGCTACGGTTTCGGCAAGAAAGCGAGTGCTAGGAATTGCCCTGGCTACCTTGATATATAATTTAATTCTTGAAAAATAGCCTCTTTACTTACTGAAACAGCTGTCAGTGTACTGTTAATTGAATGCTTTGATGCTGGCATTTCATAAATGAGGAGGGATGGAAAGGAGGAAAAACATTTACAGACTTTTATTTCATCTAGGCCGCGCGAAATGTGTGTCATGAATGACCTGTTTTATCAGGGAAACCTCTAAATTCATGTCTTTCAGAACTCTAGGAACGTGTATGAAAAGAAGTGTTCAGAAATAGTTAATTACTTACCATCATGTTTTTCTTAACCTGGATGACACCGTTTCTTCTGTAAAACACCATGGAACTCTTTTCCATGCATTTACAATGAGGACTAATAGTATATCATTAACTAGTTAATGATAGTTCATGAAAGAAGTAGCAATCTCAGATTCATGAATGAATCATTCTTTTGAGTCAAATCTCTGAATGATTTACAAAAGAAACTGATCCGGTTTTCACTGGAGGGCAAGATTTTTTTGGAGTTACATTAAAAAAAAATGTCCTAGCTTTCCAATCTTTATAATGGCAATGAATGCCTGTTGATTTTTTTTTTTTAAAGTTAAATAAAGCACATCCATCCATCATAAAAAGTGCTCCACGCAACTCTGGGGGGTTAATGACAGCCTTCTGAAGCGAATCGATGCGTTTGTGTAAGAAAAATTTCCATATTTAAAACTGTATAAAACATCATCTCTAGCTTCTGCTAAATGTCGTACACGCGTTCACAAAAGAGTGGCGCTCTAGTGGATGACTAGATGTGGGTGAACGTGGTGATGAATGCAGAAGTGCAGAGGAGAGAGCAAAACAAAACACTGGTCACAAATTAGAAGTAAAAAAATGAAAGTTTGTAAAGAAAATTTCCAAGGATTTCGATATAAGCCAAGAGGAGACTTCCTTTTCCTTTAAAAAAAACTTGGTTCTCACTAGACTAGCCTATTCTCACCAGAGCTTATATTATGCTTACGTTATCTGCTGGAATGCCACATTCTTGTGAACGACAGTTAGTGGAAGCTAGAGATTACAGTTTATAAAGTTTTAAAAAATTATATTTTTCTTACACAAACACATTAAATCACTTTAGAAGGCCTTTATTAACCACCTGGAGCTGTGTGGAGCACTTTTATGATGGATGGATGTACTTTATTGGACTTCAAAAAAATCAACAGCCATTTATAGCCATTATAAAGCTTGGAGGAGCCAGGACATTTGAAAAAGTAAATAAATAAAAATAAATAAAAAATAACTCCAATTGTATTCTTCTGAAAGAAGAAAGTCATATACACCTAGGCTGCCTTGAGGGTGAGTAAATCATGGGGTAGTTTTCATTTTTTGGGTGAACTATCCTGTTAAGTCATTGTATCATTTAAGGAGATTTAAGGACATTTTTGAAATTTGAACATTTCAGTTCCTAATTCATATCCTTTTGCATTCTTTGGAAGAACCAAACTCATAGGTGACAAGATCAAATGATATACAATGACAAGAGGCTGACTTTAAAGGGCACCTATTATGCAAAATCCACTTTTACATGGTGTTTGGACATAAATGTGTGTTGGCAGTGTGTGAACACAACCACCCTACAATGATAAAAATCCACCCACTCCTCATTTTTTAATCCCCTTTAAACCAAGTCAGTCTCACTAGGCCTGCCGTTTTGATTCTCACCGCAGTGTGACGTCACATTTCGGAGGGCCGGGCCACGGGGGTTGATTGACAGTCCTGCATTGCCATAGTTTCCGCCCTTAGCGGTTACGCTGTCCTTCATTGTCTCCGTGCTCGAGCAGCTGTAACGTCAACAGTGTCTCGCAAGCAATCCTGATGCTCTGTGTTTGGATGTAAGACATAAGAGTCTTCATTTTCTCCCAACATCTGAGCTGCTGAAGACGCTGTGGATTACTTTCATTTTTCAAGGTAATGCGCAAGGCTGAATCTACCTAAATACCTGAATCTACTTAAATACGTGTATCACTCCAGACTCTTTTGTGAATGTCATGTTGTTATAGTGCTTAGTGTTTTAACCATATTTGTGTGCGTACATTAAGTATTTTTTAACTGATCAGTGCAGCGCTTGTAAGATTAGTTTGTGCCGTTCATAGCGCGAGATTCGTTCGGTACCGCGGTCGCACGGCTCGGTCCATTGATCTGGTCAGCGTGGCGCAAGCTCTGTAACATCGCGCTGTTTCGTCCCAGTTTCAGTGCATTTGACTTCCCATATGTACGGCTGGACACCGGTTGTCTCGCTCTCAGTTATGTTGCTTCTACCGGCTGTTTATTGCTGTAGATATACAATTACGTATACGCGACACCCTCTTCTGGAGATGGGGTGGGAATATGTAGCTCATTTGCATTTAAAGCCATACACTCCAAATCAGCTCTTTTTAGACACACCCCAAAAATGACATGAAACTTCACAGACACATTCTGGAGACACCCAAGGCCAATATTACATCTTGTAAAAAGGGGCATAATAGGTGCCCTTTGATAGTGAAAAAATGGGGGGGGGGGGGTGTTTGCCTGTTGACTTATAAAGTAAACATGTCTGGATATCAACAAGGAGTGATGCAAATTACCCTCCTAGTGATTCCCACACAGATATTATAAACAAAATCTATAATGTGCTGTGGTAATAGATATAATAATGCAGTAATCGTTGGGGGAATATTGCGTTAAATTAATCCATCATTGATGCTTTGCACACGCATCCCCTGTCGCTTGCATGCAACACCTCCGTCTCCATTGTGCAGTGTGCGCCCAAGAGGAAGCCGCCTTTCACCCTCCTTTCCAACCTTCAAAGGCTTGTCAACTCACCCTATCTGCATAATTCATTACCAGTCTGACTTGCATGGTGTTTGTAATGTCTGATCTGTAAATTGCACCGACGCAGGTCTAGTCTGATTCACAGTTGCCTGCCATTGCACTGGGAGTTCCATGGTGAGATGAATTAACTGAAGTCTTGTTGGGAATCAGAAGGAGTGGCTGTGAATGAAAAGTAAATTGAAAAACTTGCAAACGAAACAACAACAAACCGAAGATAAATGGCATGCAAAATTAACTTTTCTGATTAGCAACACTCTATAAAGGCCTTTGAGAGGATAAAGGTGAATTTACCACTAGTGCCAGCAAACAGAATTGCAATGTGTTTGACTTTGTGTTTACTTGCCTACAATGCAAAGCTTCACAAAGATGCTCCATAAAAGTTCTCTTTCCCACCATAGATGGCATTCAAGAGGTGAAAATGAAGAACAGGGTCATTATGGATTTAGACTGGCAGGTCGACTTTATCTTATCTTCAATCGCCTGGTGTGCAGCATGAGAGACGTGTCATGTTCATTCCTCAAGACGGTCTCACACCGTCTTAATTAAAGACGAAGGGCTCTGCGGCCTGCATGTAAATTAGAGATCTATTAAAGTGCTGTCTCTCACTTTTACGCTGGGTCAAGACGATGGCAGGAGATCCTCAGAAAAAGATTTACAGCTATCAATCACGTTTTACGCCCTGGATCAGAGACGGGAAGGGCGACCTCATTAATGAGGAACCAATCAAGATTTGACAGGTAGCATATTTTAGATGATTCATTTGAAATAGTGTATGTTTAAAAAAAACTGACTGACTGTTTCTGACTCTTTGTATTGCCTTTTGTTCCTCTTTCGACAGTGAAGCTTAGCCACAGAACTCTGAAAGAGAATGATGACCCCTGGGAAGAGAATATGGCTGCCCTTGTGCTGATGCAGTGCTGAATCATGGTAGATACTCTCCTGGTTTCATTATTCTCTTTTTGGATCCGCAATACATAAATTTCAACTTCTAGGTACAATTAGTAACACTCAACCATATTCATTTTTGCATCTTTGAGCTACAATTATCACTCAACATGGTTTGCAAACAACATTAATTCACATTAAGCACCTGATGCACTCAGTGTGTGGGCTTTTTTAGTGGCATTTTCTGAGTTGTTTAATGAAAATATGAGTTGTGGTTGTCAGTGCAAAACAGTTTCATAATGCAGAAGTGTTTTGAGTTTTTAATGTTGCTAGTTTTTTGGGTATTCTAAGTCTTTGCCAAGGCATTGATGAGGTTTTCTAAGTGCATTTCTAAAGCATTGCTCTCTGGTTACTTGGGGTTCAATGGACCGTGGTTGATCTGTGATCCGTACCGACCAGTTCTCAGAGTTCGGCATGCATGTAATTCATGGATTAGTTGCAAAGTTTAACCAGCACAGACAGATGCACGTTTCTACGTCTTGCCAGTTTAAACATTCAGGCGATTTTAAAACATTCAAGTGCAAGAAGGGGTGAAAAAGAACTGTACTATCAAGCTGTTTTCTGTGTGCGCACACTCAAAGCATGCACATGGAGAGCCAAGATTCAGACAGCGAGTGAACACAGAATTCAATTCTCTTTCACGTCTACTTGCTCTTGAACTTACACGTACACATAAAATTACCTCAAAATACCCCTCTTGGCAAGTATTCTCATAAACACACTGCAGTATGTAATAATGACAGCTTGTGGTTGAATTGGGTACTGCGGTCTAAATTCCAAATATTGTTTCTCCCGCCCCCTCCTCCTCAGACTCAATGCTCATGTGGGTTGTCAGATTGAGGACACTCTACACAAATGAGTGCAACTGACAGTGGAAGCCGACAAACCTTATACTGTAAACTGATGATTTAATTTATCCATGTTTTAATTTGCCTATGGTCATAGAGATTTGTAGATGGATGCTGAGGTTTTTTAGCTTGGGTAGAATCTGCCGTCTCTGATCCAGTTTGTTTGCTCACATCCATGACTACAGTATGCTGTGTTTTCTGCAAACTGGTAAACTAGGTGGTCGAAATATTATTGGGTAAGCTGTAAGTGGGCGGTATAACACAGACTAAAACAAAAACAGACACTCAGACACGGAATGCTCATTTTCAAAGTAGAATAACTGGTCTGCAGATGTATTATGTTTTTATTTATGCTCTAGTATAGTAAAAATGACATACATCACCTTTAAGTAAAGTGAATGTAAATGGAAAGAAATAGGATGTGTATCCTTATATTGGATAAGTGCATTCAGTCTTAAAGGGACAGCATATCTGCTGCTGTCTCATTGATGTTAATCAAACAACAAAACACAGCTTTAACAAGGATGAATCTATATTTAAATTATACAAGTGAACACAATGCAGTGTTATTGAATACTACTGTTAGACATCATTTTATTTGTAACTTTTCTCTATTGCATTTATTTTTAATAATGTTTTAGTGCATTGCTATGCATTTGCTTGTTTTTTATGCTCCATTCAAAATCATAAGTCCGGTTGCTTAGAAAAGTAATAGTGCAATAGTAATGTTTGCTTGAGCTATTGGTTCATAGAGATGAAAGATGATGCCACTACAAGGCTGTTTTTTTTTTTACCTTTAGTATGCAGTGCTCTAATGCATCCCATATAAATAATTATGAAAAATAGGTCCGTCAGTCTTGTGAGTTACCCAGGGCATCAAATAAGGTCTAATTTGCCATTGTCTCTGAACAATGCTACTGCTCAGGGGTTAAAAGAGGACTGTGCTTTACAATGCGTTGTCTGGAAAGGTCAGGCCTAAAGAGGTTATCGCCACACTGCAGGTATGAAGGCGCTAACTGCCTCCTCTTTTCCACCCTGGAGACAGGCTGTCGTGGACGCAGAGTGATTTGGGTGCACATAATATATGGCTGTGATGGCAGCAGTAGCTATATCATGTTCTCTGGCCTGCTGTGTGAATGGGGAGACAGTAATTTCTCACAAGGTCAGATGGCAAAGCAGCTAAAGGGGTTTGAGGAGCCAGAAAAGGTGCCCTGTTTGCGCAGATGACTTTGGGCTGTAATTCAGGCATTGTACAGCTTCAAAAGTGACATTAATGTAAAAATATTACCAAGAACCTGGTGACAAGAGTAAATGTGGAGGCAGGTCTGTTCTAATAGTCTCAAATAAATAAATAAATAAATAAATAAAATAAAAGTAATGCACACACGTATGTGTGTGTGTGTGTGTGTGTGTGTGTGTGTGTGTGTATATAAAAAAATATATTTTTAAATATTTAAAACCACACAGAGGCAAGTGTATTTTTTCTTTTTATTTATAGAATAAGTCTACATAAATCATCATAGGATACATAGTTAGTTACAGCTGTTTTAGTTTATAGATGGATCAGTAAACGGAACACAGGTGGATTAACGATGAGTTACAAATAGAGGAACCGTGAGATTTTTTTTTTCACACCTCGTCCCTTCATCATTCTAACGAGGGTTTGGACAAGATGATAGAAATACTCAAGAGAAATCGTAAAGTCAGCACTTCAGCTAGGATTTCTCAGATGGAAAATACATTACTGTGGATGCCAGAGGGTGTCACAAAGTTATTATTTTTCAAACTGTACACAGCTCAATGGCAATGAAAACACAAAATATCTGCACTCGTCACATATATATTCAGACATTTGAACTCGGTATCGTCTGACTGCTGTTGTCGCGTTAGCCCAAATGAAAAAGACCACATATACTGTATAAACAGGTACGTACAGATGTGTAGCTTAAATGTCTCCCACAGTTTAATATTGCAACAGATTTTCCCCACACAATTCACAGGAAGAGAAATATATTAGGTTGAAAGATGAACACTAACAATGATAGTGACACACACACATATGTGTAATATGAGTTTCTTTTAACATGGTTTTATGAATCTCGTATCCTTGTTTACAGTATATGCTGCTTATATGACATCAATACCAAAGGCATCAATGAACAAAGCGTCCATTTAAAAAATATGAGAAAAACTTAAGTTGTAGACATGGATTTGAGGCCGCTGCAATACAGCCTACTGGTAATATATTTCTCTTCCGCCAGTATGGGTTACTGGAAACACATACGTGATTAGGATTCTATCTCCTCTCCCTGCATTCCAGATCCCTGTCTGGTCTTTCTGCTAGAGCCCAGGCACCATGACAATAAGATAGCGCCATCAGCTCAGACATCTAATTTTCAAGTGCAAGTCCACTACCTGGAGGGCCAGGATGTTTGAGAGATGAAAAGATGGACAAAACAATACATGGTGAGCCATAATGTTTGGATGAGAATCCTGTTGCCTGCAGACTTTAATATAACTGAGGTTGGCTTTTAAAACGAGGTTGGAAATGTCAGTTCCTGCTGTGGCTTTCGCAGTGTCGATTGGATTTAGCACTGCAAGAATGGGACGACAATATTTCCTATGCTTCTGCTGCAGTGTTTGTCTGTATATGGCATATCCATTCCAGACCTACACAATTTCCCGCTCATTTTTCCCTGATTCACAAATAATAAAGCTAAGTGGTTAGATGTCATGATAGAACAAGTGTGTGCATATACTCCTAGTGTGGTTCCTAACATAGTTCCTTATGGCTTTAAATACCAAATAGACTATCTATCTATGGCTTTCATCACAAGATTTACATTAAGCAAAGATGGATGTTCAATCTGAAACAGAAAATGCTTTAAAAGACCCCATTTTACAAACAAATAATCTTATCTAAATTTTCATTCTTTAATCAAGCCTTTGTTTGAGAAAAGATTTGAAGAATTTACCAAAAAATCAAATGCTGTCATCTTATATCCAATGACTGATGCTTGTATGAATGACACAATGAAGGTGTATCGTTCCATATTATGATGAATTCTAAAACTTTTTTTTGTAAAAGGGCAGAAGTTATTTAATATAAGATTTTAGAAAACCTGTCTGAGTGTCTTTGCAAGAGGAAGATCATAGAGAGAAACTGTAACTGTAAGCTACTTAAGTTTAACCCATCAAAAAAAGAACATCCTAAACTAGCCTAGCAAGTCTGATCAAAACATACAAAGCACAAACCGTAATGCTTAGCTTAGCCTAGCAACAGTCCGAAAAGTAAGTCATCACCCAGCAAGGCTCAAGTGAAAATCATTTGGGTCCTAAGCAGCGACTTTTATCCAAATATTACATTAGAAATATGTTTGTTTACTATTTATTTAGCATGTATGTAAGCCCACTTTTGTGAATATAGCTCTCCTTATACCAACTCTTCAACATACTGTACAAAAAAAGAAAAAAGCTTGGCTGATAAAATTGTCCTTTTCCAGAAGCATTTAATCTTTAAAAACATCCCTGTGTTGAATAGCATGCTAGATGATTGTAACACCGCTGCAGCTAATAAAGCATATGTGTCCTACATTGCTTCTACTGTGACCTAAGGCCAATTAATTATTTCTGACCTTCTTTTCTTTTGCTGTCGTTCAGCCATCAAACACTCTCTGAAAGCAATGGCCTAAAATATGAGTCTCTAGGGTTTGCATGTAGTAATAAATAACTGTTTGCATGATCGCATTAGCATTACATGCACCAATAAAAGAACACAAGGAGACACTGACACAGATTTCACCACCTTCCTGTTTACATTTAGCTCTGACCTCATGAATTGCATTAACAAGGCTATGTACTAAATACACTAAATGTGTCGTGAACTATAACGTCTGCTCTTTCGTGATAGATTTCATTGAAACTGAAAGGCCAGATGTCGCACTATAACAGGGACTCAAACATGTTCTTGTTCGCTGCAGTAAGAGGCTAGTTTGCAGTAGTCTGGCTTAAACGTATGGCATTGTGGGTGGCAGAGCTAGTGCAGACGAGCTGTGATCTGAAATGTCACCCAAGCTCTGAGCCAAACGTAGGCAGCATGAGTCACAAACTCACCGCCCCACTCCATCCATCCTTCTCGCAACATTATTTTTAGTCGGGTTATTGTATGGGTAGGTCCCTGCTAGCACCCTCTTAACACTGCAGGGGTGTTCTACTGTTAGCCATGCCGCTAATGAAGACATTTAAAGCGGTTTCTCAGCAGTTGGTCCTCAAGTCAGAGCTCTGAGTGTCTCCCAGGCTCACAGTCACTTGCCTCTGAAACTTTAGATCATTGGTGGGTTGTAGGAACCATGAGTTAATGGCAGTGTTTTAAACAGTGCCTTCAGAATTACAATCATGTAGTAAAAACTCCTAAGGTGGTTTGCTGGTCTTAGCTGATCTCCCAGTCCAGCTAGCTGATCAGAGAACCAGCCTGGTTTAAGCTGATGTTTTCATCAACAACATCTTGGCAAGGCAGGGAGTAGCTAAGACTTTTTTCCCCAGCAGCAAAAATCTTATACACAAGCATACTGCAACAAAGATATTTCAAAAGGCTTCTGCTAGAAAGAAAAAGTGACTTATTGGCTCCTTATTGAGTTGACAACTGGCAGTTTATTTTACAAACTTGGCAGACAAAAGGGTTGAAGACTAATCGTCATGCTGTTTAGATATTGAGCTTTGACCAACAAGGTTACAGTCATTATCTGGCACAAGTGAAAATAAACAATTACAGGGCGAAATAACTTTTCACTCAAAGCTGGAACTACCTTGTAGTAATCACCTTGGTAAAACAACTTTCTCCCACAGTTGACCAGAGAGTGGAACAAGGTTGAATAATACATTTAAGAGACTGAGCAAGAGCTCACTCCCTTTTTTGTGATTGACACACATTCTTCTGTGGAACAAAGGGCCGTCGTCTCTATTAGGAAATAAAACAGTTCTGTTGAAAAGGACTTGAAAGAGACTTAAGATATCCACCTAGGCCCTTTGGTGTATCTTTTGCTTGCTGGTGGACAGGAAAACCCAGGGAAGGCTGGGATAGATCACCTTTTGTTCAACATTTCCGTTCCAAAAGCGATAACATCCCCTCCCACACGGACACACATAAGGACCTCTCTTGGATCAGTGTGTATGTACTGGCTCATGCTTCCTATTTTCCTTTTCAAACAGGGAGAGAGGGGGCCAAGGTACCTTTGGAATAGAAGATCCGAGATGCTTCTTGCATCCCAATGAGAGCCGTCAGCACGCTCACAGCAGCAAGGTTAATCTAGATGTCAAAGTCTGCTGACAGTGCAGGAGATTGCTCTGGGGTGACATCCCCATCTGAAGTCTTAATGCCGCAGTCAATTTTAACCTCCCTTTTAAAGAAAACCAGAGTTGCATTTGGCCGGGCTTTCCGAGTTAAATGCGCAACTGTCCTTGAAAGCGGGTTCAGCTTTTTCCACAGCTCAGGAGATCTGCCGGCCTAAACTATAGATCACTTTAGGTTCTAAGTAACAAGATTCACATGCTTGTCCATGTGCCCAGAGTATACAGCAACTGCAGCGTGAGCTGAGTCAGGCTCTCAAAATGCAGCTGGCCCTTTCTCAGGGATGTCGCTGCTTCAGATGTATAAAAACATTACCATTGTTATTCATATCATCAGCAGAGCGTGCCATGAATCGACCGCAAGTTTGGAACTGCTTCTTTCCAGAGTACATTAAGAGTACTTAAGCAGCAATGCACTGGAGGTAGATAAGGACTTGTTCTGGTAGTCTCATTTGTAATTTAGGAGTGGGGTTTCAAATCAGATAAGGATCTTTAATTAAATGTTTTGAAGGCAATGAAAATGAGTTTTATCCTGCAGGCAAAAAACAGATAGCATTTTTTATGTGTGCCACAGTGACAGCTGAAGAGCTGCAGTGACAACAATTTGGGATAACAGATTCAATCAGTAAGATATTCAGCGTGACTGCATCTCTTGGAGATTATTGCTCCAGGTGGCCACATCAAGTGTCGGGGTGCTAAATGAGTTCTAAAAGCTGGTCGGCTAATTTGATGGGGTGGTTACTGGTTTCTAAAGAAGCTACGCTTGGATTAGTATTGCCTCCGAGTGCTCAAAACGGAATATATCAAAGGCAGTACTTTGGGTAAAAAAGTTAACACGACGTGTTAAAACGTTTTGCCGGCATCCGATTTTAGCAACATTTTAGCAGGTGATTGGGCAATTATAGTTGTTCTTCTTCACTTTGCCCCAGTAAGGCAGTCTTGCATGCGTTAAATGCTTTGGTAAATCAAGCCCACAGAAGGTAGGATAAATGGATGAGGAGAGGGCTGATCTGAGATCAGCAGCGAAGCGTGACAGTGCTGAGGTTTCTGCAGCCCTTCTGCAGGGTTATGAAGTGCTGAAAGAGAGCTCATTCCAGACGTAATGTTCCAGCTTCCTGCCTCGCTTCTTCTCCTCATGATTAAGGTCTTAAACCTCTCATCAATCGCCCTGCGCCTGTTCGCTGCCATGGCGGCGGTAAGCGAGAGAGGGAGATTCTGCTTGCCTCACAGCTCTGAATGCTTAACTCAACTCTGTTAGCCTGCCAACAGACAGCGCTGTGGCACTTCTATCCACTCTGTTAGTGTGTGACCTTCACTGATTCATCTCTCCTACCCCTCGCTTTTTCACACACACCGACACAACCACACACACCTCTCTTCTCTGCCTCAGGGGGATTACCGAAAGACTGGCCATCATATTTAAGGGATATCTAAAAGCCCGGGCCAAAAACTCATTTCATTGGTAATTTCCACCCATTTCTGCAAGGTGAAGTCATTAGAGTCACAGCAACCCCTGGAGCTGCCATACCGTCACCCTGCTGTCATACTCTTTCTCGTCTGATCCCCCTCTCCAAACCAGCTGTGGCTCACACGCTCACGTCCTTTCATTTACAGAAACTACTAATTCAGTTCATGCCTGTTTTCTGACGGCTTCAGGTGATAAAGATACAGCCTCCCCGCAGCTAACACCACCCCACCTCTCCTTGCCACGTTTGTATAATCCACCTTTCACAGGTCGTTGAGCAACGATCGGTCTCACAGAGTAAACCGCAGAGAAATGTTTGACTCTTTCAACCCTGTTAGTCACAGTTATGTACCCAATGACTCAAATAATCTTCAGTAATCGCCGCCTCGACCGATTCACAACAGTGAGCCACAACCTTTAGTCCTCTTTGGGAAACATGTAGGAACTAAATATAGTTTTGTTATAAACATACACATGGTGAGAAGCAATACATGAGGGTATAAAGCTTATTTCATAAGATGGTCATAAAACGAATGTTCAAATGATTAAATGAATATAAAATTGATAAAAACTGCAACTAGTGCTAATAATAATGTTTACTTTTTTAATAAACCAGTATTTTATAAGACAAATTTGAGTGGGCAAGAAAGGTTTTTACAGAAAATTGCCCACACACTGAAAAAGACTAAAGAAATAATAGCCTGTTCATGTTAACATATAATTTTCATATTGTGAAATTATCCCCACATGCATTCTCCAAGTCTTGTCTCTCTACAGGAAAGCTGGGAATTGGCGTCATTGCCAAAAGTGACATTTTGTCTGTTTCCTTCCAATTAGAACCTAATTCACCGTGAATGCTCAGTGTGTACTACAATTGACATGTAAAATCTGGTATGCCACATCAGTGAAAGATTTGCAGAAATTACATTCAGCAAAGAGGACTGCGCTTGAAATAAAGTCTCGAATTTGGGGGCTCGTCCGGGATGCAGGTGCACCTGTTTACTTAATAAACCTCAAGCCATTTTGGTACCCATACCAGGGTAAATCTCCTCTGTTACTTTTCTGCACAAAAGCTTGGGCAAAATTGTGAAGTCAGTGAATATCTGCAGCAGGGCCCTGCAGCAGACGAGAATATCAAAATGAGAAGCATCTTATCACACGTAAGCACATCGCTGGCGGTGTTATTGAAAGACTTTTGCAATTTCCCCCTTGTCATAGATGTGGAGAGAATTATCTGGCCACTGTGGGAAGCAGAAAGAAACAACACAACAAGATCAACAAATGTTCAAGTCACTTCCTCTGCACCAGGAACTTTTCCTGATGTGAAGGGTGAGATTATGGTTAAGCGCAAATGTGTTCTGTCGAACCGTGATGGGCAGGTTGCCTCGAACAGCAATTTAAGTCATGGTTCCTGATAGGGCGCTGGGAAAAGCAGGAAAGTTTTTGACAGTTTTCACTTTTGGTAATGGTTTGGGTGGGATAAAGTTGTGAGAGTCAAAGTGAGCACTCTGATACACATGAAATACATATTATTGTTCTGCTGTTAATATGTGTGAGGGTTAAGCAAAATTCAGGATGAATTTTTCGAAATGTCACAGATTGTATGCTCAAGAATCATTTGCACACATCTGCGGCCAAAGCTGAACTAAAGTTTACATGGCTGATTTACTCCACGTGCAGTGATTACAGATTTATCATCAGACAAACACTGAGCCACAGATCACCTTGAATGAAAGCATGAGCCAGCAAAACTGCACAAGAGAGAGAATACATTACAATAAAATCCAAATGTCACTTCAGAATAAATGAAGAATTTTCCAAAGAAGCCCTTTAGTCTTAGGAAAGCTCCATCTTGAATACACAATTAAGTTATCGCATGATTGTGTTTACAGTCTTCTATTGTAAAACAATGGGGAGAAAAGAATATTTATTACCTGACAGAATCCAAAACGTTATTACGGACTCTCTTCTATTATATTTTCATGACTCTATTAGCAGCTACAATATTTACTAGAGGAAAGTAGTAAAGAAAGAGTCGCCGAACTAGGAAAGGACAGTGTTTCTTATGGAATTTTGCACATAAATATTTAAAAACAAAAAACAAACAAAAAAAACCTTTGCACATGCTAGTTCTTCCAAATAGCTTAACCATCTCTCTTTTATTACTTAATATTATAGTATGGGAAAGGACGATATATTATATGTTTGCAAAGAAGCATAATCGCAGTTCATAAATGCAATGAGGGTTAATGAATGGAATATGAGTATTTTCTGGGCATGATCTTGCTTTGGGAAATAAATCTACCGTTTCTGTTACATTCATTTCAGAAGCAAATGGTCTCTGGAATACAAGGAGCGAGGCTACGTCTCATGATTTTCCCTTTGTGGTGTGTTCCACCATGAAAACGCTAACCATTCTCTAGCTCTTGGTTGCATCCAAACCAAACAAGGGGGAAATTAAAAAAAAAGCTCATTTAGAAACATCAACATACATTCTATGGACATGTGGAAAAATAAAAAAACATTAAAATATTATCAAAATATTTATAGAATTCACTCACCGTAACAGCACGCCAAGGAACTAAAATCATCTAATCAGGAAATGAAATAAGTTAACATACTGTCGCTTGTGACACAGAAATTTACATTATATACATTCATTTTCTTTTTTTTTTTTAAATAAACTCCTTTGTATTGATTGATGGTTCCTTCAAGTTAATCCATTCACTAAAAAGCTCCTCAGAATATTTAAAAGCCCTGTTGGATACTTCCTGTAGAGTCAAAGAGAAGATCCGGCCAATCAGAGCACAGTAAGGCTTTTTCTGAAAAAAGTCCTTGCCAATCATCTGACATGGCAACGGTGAGCAGTCATATCCAAAAGGCGATATACCCTTAGCAAGAAACATGGCATACATCCACACTCGGAGAAAGAAAAATAAATTAAAAATATATATATTTATAAAATGAAAAACAAGTAACCACTGGGAGAGTTGTCAAGCAGTCAGGAAACGGAAAAAAACTAACAAAAAAAACTTTTTTTTTTCATACTTTAGGCGGAATCTTCCGTTATTCCTTTTTTAGAGTTTAAAAGTAGGCTGTTCTCACCAAAACGAAAAGAAAAACGAAAGAAATAGAGAAAGGAGACTCCTCTTCTTGCAGTAGAACTGTACATCTTTATATGCAGGTAAACAAAATGTAAAAGTGCTTTTTAAAGACTGTTATCCAGTGTATCGAAAGGAGTAGCAGGCACTTAAGTCCATCCCCATGTTGTAGGTGTCTGACAGTGTTGTTTTGGGAAAATCCCAGGTTGTTTGTTCCTCCGATGGATAGACGCAGACAGACAGACAGATACATATTCCCAAGAAACACTAGCCCAGGATATCCAGGTAGACAGGTGTGGCTTTGCCCAAGGCATAAAGAATTTTCTGGATGTCTTTGACGTTCAACCTCTGCTGCGGTTCCCTCTGCCAGCATCCCAGCATAATGTCGTACACTTCCTTGGGACAAAGCCGTGGTCTCTCCAGCACGCGTCCTTGTGTGATGCATTCGATTACCTGTAAAGACATAGAGGAAGGAGAATGGAATTACTTGATAAATATTCTATTGCAGGGGTCTTCAACCTTTTCCAGGCCAAGGTCTCCTGTTACATACTTTATAAACTTGAGGGCTTGCATTTTAAGCATGGCCTGTAAGTATTTATATATTTTGATTACAAAAAATCTATTTCAAATAGAAATTTTGGTCACACTTTATATTAAGTGGCCTTAACTACTATGTACTTACATCAGAAAATAAGTACAATGTACTTATTGTGATCATATTGCATTGCAAAACACTTTTACTGCTATTGTGGTGGGATACGGGTGAGGTTAAGGACAGGTTTGGTGGTATGGGTGGGTTTAAGGATGGGTCAACAGTTGAATTATAAATGTAATTACAGAAATTAATTACAGATGTAACTACATAATGGTATTTTTAAAAAATATAAGTACAATGTAAAAACATGTATGTACACAATAAGTGCATTGTATCAAATGATTTAAATGTAAGTACATAGTAGTTAAGGCCACCTAATATAAAGTGGGACTGAAATTTCTATTCAGCAAAACGCACACGGTTTCCACAAATATATTAAGCAGCAATATTAAGCAACTTTTTTTTAACATTAATAATAATAACAAAAAATGCTTCTCGAGCACCAAATCAGCATATTAGAATATTTTAGAATATATTATATATTTCTTAAGGAAATGACATGTAACTAAAGGCTGACATAATGGCTGCTGACAAATTTTCATATTTGCAATAACTGAAATAAATCACATTTTATAATATATTAAAATAGAAAACAGTTATTTTAATTTCAACTGTAAATTTCAAAATTCTACTGTTTTTAATAAAAGTCGAGAATAAGAGACTTCTTTAAAAAAAACAACTAAAAAAAACTTTTAAATATATTGTATATATATATATATATATATATATATATATATATGAGAGTAGTTTCCATAACAGCAACAGATCGGTGGACTATGGATAACTGGTACTGCAATTCTTCACTGAGATTTCTGATTATTATTATTATTATTATTTTTAATCATATAGAAATCACAAGAACAAAGTTCTTTTAAAATTCAGAGCTTCATTTCTCAATTCTATTCACACTCTATGAACTTTTTTTTTTTTACTTTAAATATAAGATGCCTCTTTGCTCTGAATTGTAACACGAGTGCTCTTGTATTTTATGCTGCAGTCGGATGCTGTGAGAGGACTTGCTGACAGTCTGAAGAACTGATGTGTTTCTTTTGTACAGCAGACTTAGTCTCTCATTTACCAGTTTCCTGTTTCTGTAGAGAAACCATCTACAGCCTGTATGTTATGATACGCAAAATGGGACCATCTCATGAAACTCAAGACATTTGCCTCTGTGGATGGCTTCGTATTGACTTTTAGAAGAGACAGATGATTGTTCGTGGTCTCTTGGGTTCCCCGCGCTGACTCCAGCTAGTGGCTGTCTGTGTTCTATCGACTGAAAGTTTGATTTAGTTTCTTCCACTGGCAGAAATGACACCATACGTTCTGATGCAATACAGTAGCCACCGTCCCTCTGGCAACAGAATATGAAGCAGTGCATGTGATTGGTATTCAAGCCCCTTCAGTGCATAATACAAAAACACACATCTTTCTTGCATAAATCGCACAGCACCTATAGATTATGGTTTGCTGAGTTGATATTGATAATCTCTGTGTGAAGTAGTGCTCAAACCAGCTGTGACTTGAAGCTTCAAGAGAAGCGCTGTGGCTTTTTTCACTTTTCACAGCTTGGGAATCTGAAGTGGGGAATGAAGTATTTTTGGCAGATCCAGCTGTGTTTGGTCAGCAGAGAAAAACAGAACACACTTTCTCACACAGACTCTGCTTTATATTACTAGTGCCTGTTCTCTTCTGATTCCTGATTATAAATGTGAATCTTATGAAAATATACAGTGGGGGGAAAAAATAATTTGATCCCCTGCTGATTTTGTACGTTTGCCCACTGACAAAGAAATTATCAGTCAATAATTTTAATGGTAGGTTTATTTGAACAGTGAGAGACCGAATAACAACAAAAAAATCCAGAAAAACATTTCAAAAAAGTTATAAATTGATTTGCATTTTAATGAGTCAAATAAGTATTTGATCCCCTATCAATCAGCAAGATTTCTGGCTCCCAGGTGTCTTTTATACAGGTAAGGAACTGAGATTAGATGCACTCTCTTAAACTGCTAAACCTGTCCACAGAAGCAATCAATCAATCAGATTCCAAATTCTCCACCATGGCCAAGACTAAAGAGCTGTCCAAGGATGTCAGGGACAAGATTGTAGACCTACACAAGGCTGGAATGAGCTCCAAGACCATCGCCAAGCAGCTTGGTGAGAAGGTGACAACAATTGGTGCGATTATTTGCAAATGGAAGAATCACAAAATAACTATCAATCTCCTTCGGACTGGGGCTCCATGCAAGATCTCACCTCTTGGAGTTTCAATGATCATGAGAAGGGTGAGGAATCAGCCCAGAACTACACGGGAGGATCTTGTCACTGATCTCAAGGCAGCTGGGACCAGTCACCAAGAAAACAATTGGTAACACACTACGCCGTGAAGGACTGAAATCCTGCAGAGCCCGCAAAGGTCCCCCTGCTCAAGAAACCACATGTACAGCCCGTCTGAAGTTTGCCAGTGATTCAGAGGAGAACGGGGTGAAAGTGTTGTGGTCAGATGAGATCAAAATCGAGCTGTTTGGCATCAACTCAACTCGCCATGTTTGGAGGAGGAGAATGCTGCCTATTACCCCAAGAACACCATCCCCACCGTCAAACATGGAGGTGGAAACATTATGCTTTGGGGATGTTTTTCTGCTAAGGGGACAGGACAACTGCACCGCATCAAAGGGACGATGGACGGGGCCATGTACCGTCAGGCCCAGGGCATTGAAGCCAGCCAGGCCATTGAAAATGGTTTGTGGATGGGTATTCCAGCATGACAATGACCCAAAACATACGACCAAGGCAACAAAGGAGTGGCTAAAGAAGAAGCACATTAAGGTCTTGGAGTGGCCGAGCCAGTCTCCAGACCTTAATCCCATAGAAAATATGTGGAGGGAGCTGAAGGTTCGAGTTGCCAAACGTCAGCCTCGAAACCTTAATGACTTAGATAGGATCTGCAAAGAGGAGTGGGACAAAATCCCTCCTAAGATGTGTGCAAACCTGGTGGCCAACTACAAGAAACGTCTGACCTCTGTGATTGGCAACAAGGGTTTTGCCACCAAGTACTAAGTCATGTTTTGCAAAGAGGTCAAATACTTATTTGACTCATTGAAATGCAAATCAGTTTATAACTTTTTTGAAATGCGTTTTTCTGGATTTTTTTGTTGTTATTCTGTCTCTCACCGTTAAAATTATAGACTGAGCATTTCTTTGTCAGTGGGCAAACATACAAAATCAGCAGGGGATCTAATAATTATTTTTTCCCCACTGTATATGATTCATATTTTTAGGGCTGTCAACTCGATTAATTGTGATTAATTGCATCCAAAATAAAAGTTTGTGTTTACACAATGTATGTGTGTATTATATATATATATATATATATATATATATTCTTAAGAAACGTAATATATTTTTACTTTTATTTATGAATTAAATCATATATAATTATGAATATTTATATAAATACAGACATATATTATGTAAACAAATTTTTATTTTGGATGCAATTAATCGATTTGACAGCACTATTTATATAATACTTTACATATTTTAGCAACTTTTTGCTAGTAACTATTATATAACTACTATATAATAAAATAACTTTGAGGACTATTGTGATTGTTTTCATTTTTCTACTTATAATTGCCATCATTCACAACATTCATTCTTATTAGATTAGCATTACTGTAATTCTATGATTTTGTATATACATGAATATTTAAGAATGTAATTATTGTTTTCTTTCATTGTAATGTATGTATATATTGTATCACTGTAATGTAGCTATATATATACATTAATTTTCCAAAATATGTTTTGCAGAAAAAACATTCAACTTTTCAGGTTTATTATTAATCGCAATTTGTAATTGTAATTAATTGTATTTGTCCATCTGATAATTCCTTTTATTCCCAATGATGATTCGTATTAGATAATCATTATTGTAATTATATGATAATATAACTATATGGGCATTTAACAATGTAACCAATATTATTTATCATTTTCATAATTTTCATTTTGCATTAAGAATTATTTTTTAAAATATTTTAAAATGTTATATACACACACACACACACACACACACACACACTTATAGAATTACAGCCTTCATTTTCTTTATGCAAAACATAATCTATTTCTTTTTTCTTTTTTCCCCCTTTTAATTTGGGAGTGAAATAAGGTTTAACAAGATTCACCCATAAACTTCTCTTATTATAACAACTTTCTTCTCTTATTATAATCTACAGTCACTCACAATATAATTTTTCAGCATTTTCTGCACATGGAAATATTTAGTTGCAACATTTTGTTTTGAATGCATAAATGAATGAATGCATAAAGCCCACTTCAGTCACAGTAGCGAACACAATGTTATAAGGGTCTTGTCGTATCATAACAACATTTTGTTCAATAGTGGTAATTATGAGGTTTATGTGAAAAAGCAAATAATTTTTGCTATTCAGACACATGGAATAGTTTGGGAGCAGCATCTCTATGTGTGCGTGGCTGTTTGGAGTTCATCCAAACCTTAGTTGTGAAACGCTACATGGAGAACAATAGCCGAAAATTAAGCAGCGATGTTCCTCATTAACATGTCACACAAGGGAATGTGTGTGTGCAATGAATATGCCAACAACATGACATTTCAACATGTGTACTTCCTGTTCACTTCATAGAAAGAAGTCATGTTCAAGATGAGCTTGAGTTACTGTCTATACCTGTCAACTGACTCACTATAACAGCCAGTGATTGTTTAATTTAACCCCTTTTGTCATCCTGCTAGAAGACTTCATTTATTTTGACCAATAACCATAATCTACGCTAAAATTAGCACTGAGTGTGTCTCATATTGCTACATAATTGTCAGGACTGTGGGAGTCACAATCCAGATCCAGTTTTTAGTCCAGTACAGACGCTCTGTCTCCACTACGCTTTTATTGTTATCTCATCTAGGCAATGAGTCTTTACACCTTGCTTTTGCCTACGGCAGTCATACAGCGGTGGTGGTTTACTAATAACGTGTGACCAAAGCTAGCCAGAGGGCTAGCAAACAGCTAAAAACAAAAACAAGATTTCTTGATGGGTTTTTCTTTATGGAAACCGATAAAATTAGCATACCTCATTATTTGCCAGCTGAAACCATGGCTGCTTGCCATAGGTGAAGATCTCCCAGAGGATGACACCGAAGCTCCACACGTCACTCTCCGTCGTGAACTTCCTGTACATGATGCTTTCTGGTGGCATCCAGCGAATGGGCAGCATTGTGTGTCCTCCCACCTGTCAGGGCACCAAATTTTGATGATCAAGGACTAGTCACCTTCACAAACTCACAAAAACTCAATATTACCAAAAGCAAGCCACACTCCATGACAAAATAAGGAGTTAAAATCCTTATTATTTGTATGTACCTGTATTTGTGTAAAAAAATAAAATAATTAAGGATGATAACTATAACGATAATTAGAAAAATTGTTGCTTTAAAAATTGTTCTAATTCTATGAGAACAGTGACGTCCGTATCACGTCCACTAGAATGATAACAACCCAGAGAAATTATATTATATGGCATTTTCAGAATGTTATTTTTTCAGCTGGGAGAAAAAAAAAATTGACAACTAATCAAAATTCATTGACTTCATTGACTTGAAAGAGCTTGAGCATTGAAGTCAAGACACCCAACGTGAATAGGGTAAAAAAAAAAAAATCGAAATGATTAAATTAAAATGATTTAATCATAACTTGATTGTAGTTGATTCTATAATTGTTTACATTAAGAACTGCAAACATTTTTTATATTCTACTGCCAGTTTCATGAAATATTTATACATGCAAATAAGGCATTATCTAATTAAATATGCACTCATTTGCATACATTTCCAAAATCTGAACATTGGATAAGGCCAGTTTCAAAATGTATTATTTATTTATTTATTCATTTAATTATTTAATTTCCATATTAGAGTCAAAGGTTTTCATTAAGATAATTTTGGATTTTTATAAATCATAACCAAATTACTAAATTGTATTTATTTTACAGTATGTGCACTTACATGTACTAAGTACTCATGTACTAAGAAAGTACTGATAATATAAGGTAACTGCATGGGGTAGGGTTAAGTTTAGGGGTAGTTTCAGGGTTAGTACCTAGTTATTACCTAGTTATTGTAATCACTATAATAAGTATATAGTATGTACATGAATAACAGGATAAAATAAAATAAAGTGCTACCCTAAATTTGATCATTGTAGTTACAGTGCCCTCCACTAATATTGGCACCCTTGGTAAATATGAGCAAAGGTGGCTGTAAAAATAAATCTGCATTGTTTATCCTTTTGATCTTTCATTCAAAAAATTCATAAAATTCTAACCTATCATTGAAGTAAAACAATTGAAAGTGGGGGAGAAATCGTGGCAAAATAAATACTTTCTCTAGTTCATATGGCCACAATTATTGGCACCCAATTATTGCAATGTCCTTTTCCCAAGATAGCAGCCCTGAGTTTTCACCTGTAATGCCTGAAGAGTTTGGAGAACACCTGATAAGAGATCAGAGACCATTCCTTCATACAGAATCTTTCCAGATCCTTTTTATTCACAGCTCCATGTTGGTGCTTCTCCTTTTTAGTTCACCTCACTCATTTTCTATAGGGTTCAGGTCGGTCAGAGGACTGGGACAGCCATGGCAAAAGCTTCATTTTGTGCTCAGTGATCCATTTTTGTGTTGCTTTTGATGTTTGTTTTGGAATATTGTGCTGATAGAAGAACCAACCACAGACCATTATAAGATTTCTAACAGAGTCAGTCAGCTTTAGATTTTTTATCTGTTGATATTTGAGAGAATCCATGATGGCATGCATCTGAACGCGATGTCCAGGACCTCCGGCAGAAAAACAGGCCAACAACATTAAAGATCCAGCAGTATATTTAACCGTGGGCATGGGGTACTTTTTATCCCTGTTTGTACTAAGCCCATCTGGTGGGTTTGCTGCCAAAAAACTCTTTTTTTAGTTTCATCTGACCATAGAACCCAGTGTCATTTGAAGTACCAGTCATGTCTGACAACTGAATTGCTGGATTTTGTTTTTGGAGGAGTGAGGAGAATTTTTCTAGAAATCCTCCTGAACAATATGTGGTGATGTAGGGGCTGTTTGAGATATATATATTTTTTAGGCTTTCTGACCCCCAAGACTCAACTAATCTCTGCAATTCTCCAGCTGTTATCCTTGGAGAGTCTTTGGCCACTCAAACTCTTCTCCTCACCGTGCATTAGGACAATATAGACACACGTCCTCTTCCAGGCAGATTTGTAACGTATTTAGTTGATTGGAACTTCTTAATTATTGCCCTGATGGTGGAAATGTGGATTTTCAGTGCTTTAGCTCTTTTCTTACAGCCACTTTCTATTTTGTGAAGCTCAACAATCTTGTTCTGCACATCAGAACTTTACTGTTTGGTTTTGCTCCTTGTGATGGATGATTAAGGGAATTTGACCTTTGTTTTCTTTATATTTATAATCCTTTGGAACAGGAAGTCATAGCTGGACAATTTCATGCTCCTAGTCACCCCGGTATGCTAAAAAAATGTAAATATGAATGGGAATATACTTCAGAGATATTTTACTAATAAGAATTTCCAGGGGTGCCAATAATTGTGGCCAACATGCATTGGAGAAAAATATTTATTTTATCATGAGGTTTTCTCCCCACTTTCAATTGTTTTACTTCAATGATAAGTTTGAATTTTGTGAATTTTTTGAATGAAAGATCAAAAGGATAAACAATGCAGATTTATTTTCACAGCCACCTTTGCTCAGATTTACCAAGGGTGCCAATATTAGTGGAGGGCACTGTAAATGTATAGTAGTTGTTTCTGGTGTGAAAGGGCCTTTAATCCTAATTTCTGTTTTTTAGAAGCTGGTAAATAGATCAACCCCTTTTGCTATAAAAAATTAAATAAATAACCAATATGATTTACAAGATTTGTCGAGCCTGGAGCCGTGAAACTGAGAAACCAAGGAAGACAGAGAAAGGGAAAACAAATATATCCATTAAAGGTTTTTGACAGCTCCAAATCATCAAAGGCCATAAATAAAGTCTCTCTCCAGGCCTTCCCCATGTTAAGCGAGATATTAATCGATTAAAACAACGAGACATTAATCATCTCTGCCCTGGGCCGGCACCGGACTGGATTGGTTTAGAATCTATTTCCTCTTTGTGTCTGTTGGGTTGTGTTAATTACAGAGCCGTGCCAGGACAACTGAGAGTGACGTTTCAATGGCGGCCGCGTGGTTATTGCGGCTTTCAACTCGTAAGTGGTGACTGCGTATTAATTACAAGGCTCATTAGTGGTTTGCTCACATGGGGGTCAGGCTATCGACTGCACGCAGGAATACAAAGCAGCTTGCGGCGTACTGTACATCCTCAGACTGCCTGTTTGTGCTGTATAGTATGCGTATTACGCTTTTATTTTTATCAGAAATGAATTTAGGTAGAAAATAGTAAGAAGAAGACAACTCTTAATGAGATTACGGTAAAATGTTTATTGGCTCACGTCCCACAATGCTTTGGCAAGAGTGTATCCTTGGCAACAGGATGTGTCTCTAACCACAGAGCACAATGACGACAATTTAAGAATTAGGAAAATGTGACTGTTTTCAATGTTTGATGACGAATGAATCACTGTTTATCAAATAAACAACAAAAAATAACTCTGGTTGTGCATCCACGCTCATTTAAATGTGCAAACTGCAAACGACTCGGAATAATGAGTGCAAAAATATGAACGTCACGATTAGGAAACTATATAGGCATTGAGATGTGCTATAATTAAAGGTCTGGGAAGTTTTTTTTTTCTCCGCCGTAATGTAGGGAACGATAAGGCTGTGTATGTTAATCAGCTACGCTTCTGTGATTCTCATTCGCAGCCAGTTCCTCACAGAGGAGGAAGCTGTCCCACAGGCTCCAGTGATGTGTGGCAAATATCCCTCCCTCACTGGCTCGCTCTTTCCCTCCCGCCTCTGCCCTTTAGGAGGTGTAAGCAATATGCCAGTCCTGCTGCGGTCAAACAACACTCCTCTTGTTCCATGAGATGGAGTTCAGGGTACTACTGGGCCGCTGCTAGCGCTCCCCATGCGTGGGCAGGAACTGCTCCCTATGGCCATACTGAGCTGCTCGCCTGGCTAACTCGGCCCACTTTAGCGTTAGCGCACAACATCCTTGCCAAGAAAAGTCAGCCAGGGATGAAGGTAATGAAGGTATGATCACCGGTAATAGACAAAGATAGAGAGGAGAGAGACCGAATAATGTTTGGAGAGCTTGAAACAGTCAAAAAAGATGCTAACATACGTTAGCTGCAATGCTAGCAACTAGCTGCTGCTGTGTGAGATCCTTTCCCCCACAGTCTGATGATGAAAAATAGCTTATTATTCATGAAAACATGCTACTGTAATGTCTTTTAAATTACATGTCAGAGAATTAAAAGGGTCAAATTAAATATTTATCTTTCTTTGTGTTTTCAATTAGGCTTTGATTAGAAAGCTAAGAACTTAGTTTATTAGCTTAGCGTAGCGCTAACTGTTTAAGACTGGTTAACTGGCTCTTTTGATTAGATAGAACAATATATCACAATAACAGGCTACTTTTTTCAATCAGGCATTGAGGGGAATAGGACATGGCATACTACTTGCATACAAACCATAAAAAAACTATGAGGTGAATCATAACATTACAAAGTTTGATATGAAGCAAAAACATCTGAAATACAGACAAAAAGGCAGAAAACTACTGTGTACTGTGTTAATAGCTATAATGAGGGAAAGAACTACAATTCCATGATGCATTGTGAATGACAATCAAATTAAAAAACGATGTACTGATTTAAACCACTGATTAATAAATTTTAATTAGAGATATAAGACATGTTGGTCACACTTTATTTTAAAGTCAAATTCTTGCCATTAACAAACAAATAGCTACAAATTTTGCCTCAATAAACTCTTAAAGGCAGGGTAAGCAATTTTTCAAAAACGTTTTAGAAAACTGAGTCGGGGCCGAGTACCAAAACAAACTTGTAGCCAATCAGCAGTAAGGGGCGTGTCTACTCATGATAACGGAGGAGAGAGCGTTCAGTGAACAGCCGAGGCGAGCGACAGAAAGATAGAGATGGCGGATAAAAAACAGAAGAGGAAAACGTCTGCGGAACGATAAGGCAAGAAGTAGGACCCGTGTAAATATCGGATCAGCTTTCCAGCGCTGGAGAGAACTCAAGGAGCGGAAGGCCTGCGATCGGACGCCGAGGTTGCTTTGTTTCTTCCCGATAGGTGAGTAACACCGTGTCTACATCGGACCCGCCTCGCCGCAACAGCTAAAACCTGCCTACACTGGACGCGTGTATTTCAGGCGAGAATGTAGTTGTTAAAAACTCAAATCTGCGGTTTGTTTATAAAAACAGTGCCTATTTGAAAATGTGCTTCGCCGATTTCGGAGCCGTGAGCTCCACACGATCACCGGGCACTCAGTGCTCATGTATCCCGAAGAGAGGAGCATAACCTCGGCTAGTCCTTCTGACATCTGCCGCTGGCCCTGATGTCTCTGTAGTGGTTAAACATAAGATATAATTCGTTTTGGGTAAATCTAACAGGCAATCTTTGGTCTTTATTCTATTGTTCTATTAATATGTTAAAATGAAAATGAAAACAGGCAATGTTTGATAAAATATTTTGTTTCATTATAATGTATGTACGTTCCCTGAACTACATTTCTGCGGCTATTAATATGTTTAAATGAAAACGAAAAGAGGCAGTGGTGTTTGATATATTTCGTCTGTAAATACAGTGAGGAACATTGCAATAGCCGAGCCGAGACGAGCTGACTGATGTTATCAAGTACGCTGCTCTTTGCAGAATTACCGGACTTGCGTCGTTCCGTCCGCGGGAGTTCACACTCCCGAGTCTAACTCGTGAAGTCCGAACTACCGAGGATGCAAGTCCGAAATTTGCATACTTGGTATTGAAAAACACGCGCAGACCTAATGTTAAGTCACCAGACTATTTACCTAATCTTCTCGGTAGTTTAGACCGCGATGGAAACGCAGACAGCAACAGGTCTGGGGGAAAAAAGTTCCTAAGACAAATTGTTCCAGGTAATTTCGGTGGAAAAGCGGCTTATGTCTCACAGAACTAATCGTTGCCTGGGTTGCGTAGGCTACGTATATGTGGGGCGGATCTATTAAAATGGGGCGAGACCCTTTAGGGGTAGGGGCGTGTTTGTTTTGGTGATTTCAAATATCAACATTGGCTTCCAGAAATTGCAGAATTAAATTCCTTTAATTCGGTGCTTATTAATAGTTCACATTTACATTTAGTCATTTAGCAGACTAGTAATAGTTAAGGTAGTTGTTAAGTTTAGATATTGGGTAGGAATTATGATGTAGAATATGGTCATGCAGAAAGAATATGTGCTTTTATAAGTACTAATAAACAGCCAATATGTTATTAAACTACAACTAGTTAATAGTGAGAATTGGTCCCTATACTAAAGTGTTACCGACATGTTTATTGAAAAATATGCACATACATACAAATATTTAAGAAAACAGAGAGAGACTGACTTGAAACGTCATTTGCAGTGGAAGTAGGTGGATGGTAGGTTCTTTAAGCGCAATTTGCTTGCCGCAGTTCTTTGATTGGAGGAGATTTCTTTGCAGAATCATGGGTAATGTAAGTTATAGCATAAGTTACATGGGACTTTCAGAACCCAAATGCTGCACTCTTTTTTTTCTGCCGTTCATACCATTCTAGTGTAGTATGCTATTATTTAATTTAGCCATGGCTAATGTCCACATACACTCCTATTTTTTTTAAAACCAAAAGAAATAGGTTATGTTTGTTATGAAATACTATCCTTATACTCACTAACTCTATACAGCCTACTTTTTCTTTTAAAAATGTTTTAAAAATGAAAGTTAATTTGAAATTATTCAAAGATAAACAATAGTATGCTTCATTACGTGTCACATTACATTACACGTGAGTGGCATTTAGTTTTAAAATTGGAAATTGAAAGTGTTATTTGCCATTTTTAATTCAGTTTACATAGATTGCGTTTTTAATCCCAGTTCATTCATCACACAGGTCGAGTGGAGTGCACTGTACAGTGTTCTCTGCATACTGCAGTGTATCCATACAGAAAAGTGCACTGAGTAGGCAACAGTTTATGCTATATGGCAGAAATAGTAATAGTAGTATGTTAGTATGCTAATCTGAACACAGACATATTCAGTGTTTTTGTTTAGAGAATATGTTTGTGCTCGAGTGTATGGGAAATTGAATCGATTGCAATGATTGAACTTCTATTCATCTGAATAGCTTCTCCCGGATTGCGTCCCGCCATCTTTTCCGAGGTGGAACGACGAGACTGCAGATGCATGTAAATCAGCCTGCGGGGCTTCGTTGAAATTGGAATGAGAACTGGCAGGGTGGTGACAAAAATGCCAATGCAATCTGAAAGGGCACCGATGAAATGCAACACAATTAGCGACTGGAGGGGGGAAGAATCGGAGACGAGGAGGATGGGAATCACATAGTGGTAATTAATGCATATTAAAATCAATAGCATGTTTGTTTCAATGAACAGCTGACGAGAGATGATGTCATTAAAGGAGTGCTCGTCAGAAGTTAAAGAGCGTTGAGGAAAAAGACATATGCGGTTGGGATTTCGAGCAGTTTTTTCCAGCAGATTTCATTAATAGATAAATATATATTTTATTACTTTTGTTTCAATTAATGGAGTATTCAAGTCCTTCAACCTCACAGGAGAACCTGCTAGCTCTAGAAATTTGAATGGATTTGAAGCAAGGTAGCTCAACTTTGCTCTGCCAGGTCTTGCTGGCAGGGAATTGAGGTGTTTGGTTCCTACATCATGGCTTTCAGTGCAAATTTACTCTGACAAAGAAAACCTGAGCGACTCCAAATCGACCGTAGCTTCTCCACCTTCTGCAAGTGAGATTATATGCAACAATCATTACATGGATGAGGAAGCCAGGCTGTTGATGAATACTGACTCTGGGCTAACTGACTGCATTCATTCCCAGGAGACCACCTTGTACAGGTTCTTTCTGGAGAATGAACACGTCAGAATGTCACTGGTGTCAGAGAAGACTGCTGTTGGATGCCATTTTGGTTTATATCTCCTCAGAGATGTGAGGAGTATGTGCCTATTGCAGTTGAAAGCTAAGACAGACCTGCAGATCAGGTTTGCGTTCATGCGAAAATCACCGAATGGTGATAAAAGCTCTGTTTCTGAAACCTAGTGAGCTGCTTCCTACATAGACAGCTAACTAATAGCAAAGTCACTGATTTGAAATGCTCTACCTAGGCATATAAATAGCATTCTCAATGCTATTTCTGATAATGCTAGAAAATAATCTTTATGTATCAATGCAGATTGCCTCACAGCTGCATTTAGGTTTGCCTGTGCAAAACTGTGATGGTTTGGGTCACTTCCTGTTTGTTGGGAACGGTAAATTGATTGCTGTCTCTTTTGTTCTGCAGAGTGCAATCTGCCATTTCACAGTGCCATTAAAAGAAAGTAAGCCACAGAATATATTAAGTGAGAAGAGATGCAATGGTCTATTTGACATTTGCTGTTAATGTAACATATTTCCTCCATTGCAATTAGAACTGATGCTCTGGGCACTGCAACAACCTGTGTCTACAGAAGGATCTGCATTTAGAAATATGTTTTTGAGGCATAAGTCTGTAAACAATTCTACATTTTGGTCTTAAGGTTTTTTTTTTTTTCCTCTAAAGTATTCAAAATCTTTTCTTGCTTCCAGTGTAGATTATATATCGATTTTTTTGTTTCCCATATAATAAATATAAACAGATATCATATAATATAGTAGGTACAGTATATATATATATATATATATATATATAAAATAATAATAATAATAATAATAATGAATACAATAAATAAACAAAACAGTCACAAAATAATTAAAAATAATAACATTGTTTGTTATATAATACATTATTATTATTATTATTAAATAATAATACACAATAATAAAAATAAATATATACCATTTAAAATATTATATTATAAAATATTATTGTATAAAATAATATTGTTTATTTTAATGCTCTTTAAAAAAAATAAAAACATTTTAATATTTGATGTGGCTTGTTTATAATAATAGTATGGCATTTGTCTCGCCAGTCCAAAAGTCCAGAACAAGCCACCGACAACATCTGAATATATGCTAATTGAGCTGTTTGCTTTATGTTTGACTCCTGAATTATTCCTTGACTTCTGACAGTGAGAAAAATTCTCATTTAACTTCAGTGCCCTAAAAATGGGAGTCACATTCAAAGCAGCAAGATGAACAATCATATTCAAATCGACTTAATCTAGTCGAGCAATAGAGGAGCTCTGTAAACTTAGCGTCACCTCATTCATCCTCTTGTTGAGCGCTAAGTGAAGACATACATTTTAATTCATTTAGGGCCCTCAGCTTGCAAACTGAGCCCTCTGTCATCTAGGCCAAAACTACCGAGAGGCCTCTGTCTGCGTCAAGAAATAGACACAATTCAGATTGAGGATCTTCTGTAGAAGCGCAAATGGATCTGAAGCATATAATTGACCCAACCAGCTTGAATGAATCAGAACTGTAGATAAAAGTCTGAATTCACACTTGAACTTTTAAGGAATCGGGGAAAAAAATGCCTTTAAAGCTATAATCATTTAATTTAAATCTAATATGATTGTGAATCCTCATGAATTTAAAATTTCAACAAAATTATTCTTCCAAACCAAGAATATGATAATTTAACATCTTAAATGTATTTTTAAAATACCCAATAAATGGTCACAGCTCATTAAAGCTTGTATTCAGAGCTGAGTGTATGATTTAGATGCTGGTCAAACGTTTAATGGGCTGTATTTGTTTGTATTTATGCTAATATCTTTAATACCCTGAAATTAACTTGAATTAGCAAATATGCTGATTTTTTTAAACCTTGTTCTTAATTAACACTTGGTATGACTAAGCTAATGATTGTAAAGAAACAATTTGACTTCAAAGCGCTAAAGCAGCTGGATATATCAATAATACAACTTTTCAAAAGTCATTAAAATGAGCAATTACGCATGCAATTATGGATCCACAGTTGACAAAGGGTTAATTTGTGTTTTGTGGATATTTGATGACTAATCAATGAGCTAAATACAGCTTCTTCTCTTTTTTTGATATACCACCATTCAAAAAGGTTAGAATACTGTTCTATTTTAATATATTTTAACATATAATTTTATCTGATGGCAAAGTTGAATTTTCAGCATCATTACTCCAGTCTTCAGTGTCACATGATCCTTCTGAATTCACTCTAATATTTGATGATCAATCATTACCTATTATTAGCGATGCTCAATTACTAATAATGCTCTTTATTTTTGACAGTTTTTTTTTTCTGCTTAATACTTTTGTGGAAATGAGACATTTAATGTGTCCTTGCTGAATAAAAGTATTCATTTCTTACCCCAAACTATTGAATGGAACTGTATCATGGTTTCCAAAAATATATTCAGCAAAAACTTTAATATTGATAATATTAAGATACGTAATATGATTCAGAAGGATCATGTGAAACTGAAAACTGGAGTAATGGCTGCCGAAAAATGTTGCTTTGCCATCACAGGAATAAATTACATTTTAAAATACAATAAATTATAAAATAGCTATTTTAAATTGTAACAGTATTCACAATATTACAGTTTTACTGCATTTTTGATTACGTAAATGCAACCTTGATGATATACTGCATATAGGAGATTATATACTAACAAAATAACAAAAATAACAATTAATTATTCCTACTAACTTAACTTTTGACTGGTAGTGTATTTCGCTCAAGCATTTACAAAAACAATAGCACTCTTACCCGGTAGTAGTCAGTGCTGTAGATGTCTCTTGACATGCCAAAGTCTCCAATTTTCACCAGCAGCCCGTTGCCCACCAGGCAGTTGCGTGTGGCCAGGTCACGATGCACAAAGTGTTGAGATGCCAGGTAGACCATCCCTGATGCGATCTGACTGGCTATGTGCAGCATCTGAGACAAACCCAGTTCCCCATTGGTCTGCAGCGGCTGTCCGTCAACCAGGATCATTGCATCTGGACCATGAGCTCTGTGAGTATAAAATAATGCCACTTCAGTCCCGTAAAGTATTTGGATGCTTATAACACACTTTAATATGACTGCATTAGGTAAGAATGAAATCAGAAAACTTTCATGAATACGTAACGAAACGAATCAATATGAAATTAGAATGAGCTAATGCCGCCATTTACGTATGTCAGTGCAATGTACATTAAAGTTACCAATAGATTACTTTCTTCTTCAAAGGAAACGTGTACTGTATGATTCAATTTGCATCCCTGCCAGTTCCTCTGCCCTTTCATGAATGTATCGCCTTATAGTGTCATTACGTATGAAGCAGTTTTGACAAAACCTGTTATCCCCATAATCCTGCTATAGCTGGGAAGAGAAAGCAATTTCTGCTCTTTCGACAGGGCTCTGTCAGAAACCATGTACACCTTTGTATCCACTTCCTATTGCTTGTTCAATACCTCTGTGGAAGGTTGTAACCTATCAATCACAGTCAGACTGAACCTGCTGATATCACAACACTGGATTTAACATCACAACAACAAGAAAATGTATGCAACATTCTAATGCAGGGCTTCCCAACCATTTTAGTTCCAAAAAAAAAAAAAAAAACTTTAAGTACCCATAAAAGATATTGAAATTTCCAACATTTTTAATTATGAGCAATATATACAGTTCTGCTCATATGTTTGCATACTTTAGGCAGAATATGCAAAATGCTAATAATTTCAACAAAATAAGAAGGATCATGAAAACTGCAGGAGTTTGTAAACTTATGAGCAAAAATCGTAGCTAAATATATGCCATAAAATGTATAGAATTATTGAAAAAATGTGAAATTTATTAATTAAAAATTAAATTAATATATATTTTTTAATTTTACAGACTTAACATACTGCATATTTTAACAAATTTTTGAATAATTATGTATGAATAAAATATTGAGGAGGAGGATGATGATGATTAAATTTAATTAAAAATGTATATATTTAAAAATTAATTGAGCATTCCTGTCATAATCATAATTAAGGGTTGCAATTCCAATTCCATTTGCAGCCCCACTGCAATTCCATCATGAACCTCTGGTTGAGAAATTGGTCAAAAATTGGTCTCGTAAGACTAAGAAATTCCCAGAGCATCACATTGAAATTCAGTGGTTCCCTAATTATGTTCTACTTGGTCTTTGACCTCAATCAATAATAACCAATTCCCTTCATATCTGTGATCATTACACAAGCAAAGCACAAAGATTACTGCATTATAACAGCCACAAACCTGAGGAACTTGTTGAGGTCTCCGTGTTTCATGTACTCAAAGACCATGATAAGCGGATCTCCATCTACACAGACGCCGTAGAACTTCACTATGTGCTCGTGCTGAAGGTTGGTCAGCAGCTCGGCCTCCCGCTGGAAGTCTTTCCTCGCCGCAAGGGTGGGATCCTTCAGGGTCTGCACAGACACATAAGACGGCCAGTTTATTGTCTAATAACCACAAAAACACCCAGAAACTAAAGCACTGTGGTTGAAACCAAAGATACTGTGGGGGAAAGTTAAATTAAAATTCGTTTTTCAAAACAAATCATTTATATGATTGGATATATTGTGTATATCCAGGAATTAAATGTGCCTTTGCTATTGTTTTTTGATACTCACGGTACAAGTAAATTAATTAAGGGAGCTTAAATGAGTCAGTCGGTAATAAATAATTCAAGTGAGCAATTAATCAGGTTAATGAGACTAACCGCTCCAACTAATCTGGATCTAAACGGTTCCATCTCTAATGGTTTATGAATCCCGAACGATATACAATATGCCACAAACCAATGGAGCATGCAGAGCTATTTCTGACAATATATTTAAATGTATAATCAAAATGTAGATGAGCTGACACAACAGATGTGGTGTGGTATGGTATGGTATGGTATATATATGCTATGGTGCTGCAAAAAGGCCTCATATTAAACAGATTTTTGAAGGATTTACTTATAATTACGTATTTTAATATTTTAATGTGTACAATATTATTTCATAAATATTAATATCATGCATACATAATAAAAATTGATAATTATTTTGTTTCCTCTTGTAAAAAAAAAATAAAAAAAATCTTTTTTTTTTTTTTTATATTCACAACAATATATATATATGTCCGCATCTGTAAAACCTTAAAATATTGACAGACTTAAATTCATAATCCAAACAGAAATAAGTTCACACAAAAAAACGCTTTCAATTATTCATGTAACATATTCTTTCATAACAGTTCATTTATTTTTCAGAATTTTAAATGCACATATTCATGGACTAAACCTCGGGGCGCCAAGGAAGACACACAAATGACCAGCATGGCGTCTCTGATTTGTTCGTGCCTGTCTTTGTCTTTTCTGAAAGATTAAATAGTTGCCTGTACACATCCATCTTTTTGTCATCTTATATCTCATCATTCACAGAAAAATAACCCCCCTTTGCGGCCTTGGCCGTGATATGTCAATTGGTTTCCCAGTCCCTCTCGCAGCCAGACTTGCATCGCGGTGTGTTTGTGAGGAATCGCTCCTTCAATTATGTTATAATTGCGTTTCGCCCTCAGAGCTCGCAGTTTAATTTTAATTAGAGCTACCGTGGGTTAATCCATATCAGGAATTGCAAAGAGGTTCATGCGTTGGAGATGGATGAGGGAACCAATTCGCAGATGGCGAGGAATCTATCCCTATCCATAATGCTTTATTACCCCTGTGTTGCGAAATTGGCCACCTGCACGGGCTGGAGAGAGCAGAGGGGACGAATCCAGCACCACCTGGGGGGCTGTCACTCGTAATAAGGGTCTGGAGGTCTTGGGCATCAGGTGGAGATGGGGGAGAGCAAAGGTACGAGAGCGATGCTGGCAGCTCTTTGGCCAAAATACAAGGAAAAACTTGACCTCTCTGAATTTGAGCTGGACGACTTTCAAACACCAGCTGCTGTGATGGAGCGCCATGAAGCCGACGAAGCCAAGCAGCTTCCCAGAGGAATGTATTATTGCTCAGAGGTTGCTCTTTCAAAGCTGAGGAGACACATTTAGGTTTCCTTTAAGTGTCAACTGTGCCTCAGACCAGATGTTGCTACTACAGTTCCTTAGGTGACATAAAAATAGATGAAAACGACACCATTGTTGAAAGGCAGTATAAGTATAGAGCTATGAAATTAAATGGATTGCAGCTCAAACTCCTTTTTCATTATATACCTTCAAGAACAGAGCAGTTTGGTAACCTATTTTAACCTTTTATTTTTAAGTCCTACAATCCTTTTTCTTAGCAGAAAAATCTGAGAAGCAGGACACTTACTCTCTATGTAATATCATTGCTGTCTAAAAAAAAGGAAGAAAAAAAATGTAGATATTAGAGAACTTATTCATGATTTTCTTCCAATGGGTTGCTGGTAAAGCACATGAGAATCATGTGAATCATGACACCATCATAAGATTCAGAAAGAACACATCAGCACCATCATTCTTGATCACAGCATCTCCAGAATAATATGCTTTGAGGGATGATAAACCGTCACTAGAAGACAGTGTTATTGGTCCAGATTTATTTCTCCAGCTGACCTGAACAAAAGCTCCATAACATGATAGCCAACATCATCTCAAAAATGATGAAAAAGAGGAACCCATGGGAGCTCTGGGTGCTGGTAACTTTATGACCAGACATCTATAACTCAAATACAGGGTTAAAAAAAAAAAAAATTAAAAAAATAAAAAAGTCAGAATTGCGAAATGTGACCTTCTTTCTCACAATTCCGAGTTTTTAATCTCACAATTCTGACTTTTTATCCTCAATTCTGAGTTTACACCTAGCAATTCTGACGTTTTTCCCTGAATTCTGAGTTTATGTCTCCCAAGTCTGATGTTTTTCCCTGAATTCTGAGTTCACGTTTCGCAATTCTGAAGTTTTTCCCTGAATTCTGAGTTTACGTCTCGCAATTCTGACGTTTTTCCCTGAATTCTGAGTTTACACCTAGCAATTCTGATGTTTTTCCCCGAATTCTGAGTTTACACCTAGCAATTCTGACGTTTTTCCCTGAATTCTGAGTTTATGTCTCGCAATTCTGACGTTTTTCCCTGAATTCTGAGTTTACGTCTCGCAAGTCTGATGTTTTTCCCTGAATTCTGAGTGTACATCTCGCAATTCTGACATTTTTACCCTGAATTCTGAGTTTACGTGTCGTAATTCTGATGTATTTCCCTGAATTCTGAGTTTACACTTAGCTATTCTGACGTTTTCCCCTGAATTCTGATGTATTTCCCTGAATTCTGAGTTTACACTTAGCTATTCTGACGTTTTCCCCTGAATTCTGTTTACGTCTCGCAATTCTGACGTATTTCCCTGAATTCTGAGTTTATGTCTCGCAATTCTGACGTTTTTCCCTGAATTCTGAGTTTACACCTAGCAATTCTGATGTTTTTCCCTGAATTCTGAGTTCACGTTTCGCAATTCTGAAGTTTTTCCCTGAATTCTGAGTTTACGTCTCGCAATTCTGAAGTTTTTCCCTGAATTCTGAGTTTACGTCTCGTAATTCTGAAGTTTTTCCCCTGAATTCTGAGATTACACTTGGCTATTCTGATGTATTTCCCTGAATTCTGAGTTTACACTTAGCTATTCTGACGTTTTCCCCTGAATTCTGTTTACGTCTCGCAATTCTGATGTATTTCCCTGAATTCTGAGTTCATGTCTCGCAATTCTGACATTTTTCCCTGAATTCTGAGTTTACGTCTCGTAATTCTGACGTTTTTCCCTGAATTCTGAGTTTACACCAGAAACAGGCTTCCATTAAAAACTGATTCACAATAAACAACAGTTTTAACAGGATTTACTAATATTTAATTGTATTATTATTTAAGTTTTATAATATTATTTGTTAATTTTTATTAATCATATATATAACAAATTATTTATAACAAATAATACAAATTACAATTATTTTATTTTTTTCCTTTTTTATATTCATAACAAAATAGTATATGTTTGACTTCATACTTCAACATGTCAGCATCTGTCAAACCTTGAAACCTTGACATTTCTAAACTGACAGACAAACTGACACACTCATAGATTAGCATTGATCTAGAGACCGTCTTCAATAGAGCGCTTCAGCTCACTGGACGCTGAGTTCCTTGACCTTGGTGAACAGTCCCATGTGGTAAACCATGTTAAAGCATTATCCAGGAACCGTCTGCCCACAGCGGTGACTCATTCCTCTCTGTCTATGTCATGAAGACTAAACCACAGCACTGCAATATCTTAATACCCTCCCAAACCTTATATCAATGCCAAATATTAAACGCTACTGTAGCTGATCTCTCCTTGGAGCACAGCAGAGCTCTTTCCATCATTGATCTTAGTCAACAAATCCTCCACCACCAAGACGTCTAGCGATCGTTCCCCGAAAGAAAGTCCTCCCCGGCAGGCACAGGGGGATCAACTTTATATGTCATTGGAGGGGGGCTGGAAAAAGGTGCCTGACCTTTGGAATGAGTCCTGTGTAACTGGAGAGCACCACGGCCCTGCTGGAATGGAGGGATCATCTCTTACCTTGACAGCCACCAGCATCTTGTCCTTAGTGGGGCTTAGGTTGTAGCACTCTGCCAGGAACACCTTCCCAAAGGCCCCTTCGCCCAGTTCCCTCTTGAGCACGATGTCTCTGCGCTTAATGTGCTGTACATCTGGAGGGGAAGAGAGAGAGAGAGAGAGAGAGAGAGAGAGAGAGAGAGAGAGAGAGAGAGGGGTAGATTGAGCGGATTGTGTGACAGTCTTCCTGCGGGCGGTGCTGCAAAACAGAGATTGAGGAATGTGTGAATTTCATGAGTCGGATTGCTGTCACTCAGCCTGATCAGGTAAGCTGAAAGAACATGGCACCAAAAACTTACTCCTATGACATCTAGAGTGCAAGAAAAATGAACAAAAAAACAAAAACAAAAGAAATTTTAAGCCAATATGAAATCAAAATTGAATTTATTTACAGGTCTTATTGTGCATGATTCATATAATAATAATAACAACAACAACAACAACAACAATCAGGACTTACTAGGATTATTAATATTAATAGTATGAAATAAATAAATACATAAATACATATTTATTAACATTTATTTTTTAATAATAACATTATTATCATTACAAACATTTAATGTATTAATATTACAATGTATTATTATTATTATTATTAATACTATTAATACTAATAATAATAAAATGTAGTATTGTTGTTATAATTTAGTTTAATGTTGTTAAAATAATCTTCTTACTAATTTATCATTATGACAAATTTCTGTGTGAAAAGATTATTATTATTATTATTATTATTAACAACAACAACAATACATTGTAATATTAATAAATAACAACAATAATGTTACTATTAAAAATTAAATGTTAAAAAATATTTATTTATTTCATAATATTAATATTAATAATCCTAATAAGTCCTAATTGTTATTAAATGTCCTAATTATGATTAATAATACACTTTACAATTAAAATGAAATGTTTGTAAATAGTATCTATTTAAATGTATTAATATTTCAGTAAAATAAAAAATAATTACTCTTAAATGGTTAAATTATTATTATTATTATTATTATTAATATTCATATTAGTAATATTATTATCAATAATAATAATATTATATTATTATTATAAAATAAATGTTAGTAAATATTTATTTAATTAATATTAATATTAACATTAACATTAATAATAATAATGCCCCTAATGATTATTTAATGTTTATTACTATTATTAATACTTTAGTGTATTAATATTTCAGTCAATTCAAAACATTTTATCATTATTATTATTATTATTATTATTATTATTAAATAAATGTTAGTAAATAACGTATGTATTTGAATGTATTAATATTCAATCAGGTTAAAAAATCCAAAGCGCGTCAAATGCGTTTGGTAAATGTAACATACATGCATTTAATTTTGTGTTTACATTATAAGGTAATTCGAGGTAATGCAACCTTGCAAAACTATGACACACTGAGGCAACCTTTGATGTAATTTGTTTCAGCATTCATGTACTTTCATCACTTTTATCTAGATAGCTGCTGTGATCTCTAAGATGCAGTTCCATTTAACCGGCTGCTCAAGCATGCGCCTGTAGTGTACATTGCACAACACACACACACACATCTGCATCGTTTTACATCAGAATCTCTGGCCAATGCGCCGCCAGGAGCACACGGTATGAAACAATCTAAGCACAGTAGATCAAGGTGGATTTGCCTCTGAAATCAGGAGATGAATGAAGTGCAGCTTGGGTCACTGGGCGAACTAATGGGCAGCAACCAGTCTGCTGCAGTTCAAGTCCACAGCTGACTTTGCTGCCACTCTGCCAGAGAGGAGAATGCTGAACCTCAAACACCCTAATAAAAATGCACACCACGACCAGGTGATAGTCTGGAGATGATCATCTCCTGTCTGACTTTGTTGTAAGTAATCGCTGGATGTTATGAGAAGAGATTTGATCGATAGAACAACATATGGTGGTCACCATGAAAATGAAAAGCAACAAAGCTTTCCAAGGGCACTTGTTTGTTTTTAGTGTACTGTTAATGTGCGTTTATCACAGTCAGATTTTGAGCACTCATACAGGTATTAGCATTCATAGCATGCAAACTATATCCAGGGGATAAACTTTTCAACCTTAAAAATAACCACTTTAAATATGTTAAATAAATAAATAGATAAAAAAAAGAGGTCAACTTCTATTAAAGCAAGTATTAGAGCCTGACAATAACACCAAAGCAACTATTACCTTCCACTGCACTGCATAGCAACAATGCGCTCATTCATGAAACACAGAAGCAGAACAAAACGTTAAAAATAACATTCTCAAATTGGCCATACAGGGTAATGTCAGCTGAACGTAAGTATGTATTTTTCCATCTCTGAATGTAAGCTTTACTTTGTAGGTGGGAGCAAGGAGTCTTCTTTATCCAAAAAATTTGCTGTTTGAGCACTGTGCACGATCTCTTGAAAATTCAAAATCATAGAGATCCCAAGAAAGTACCAAAAATGAAACAAGCTATGAAACAATAAGCAGAGCGTCAGAACAGTAACAAAAGCCGGAAGACTGAGAGAGCCTGATAATTCTGATAAGCTGTCGGACACGGGCGGGCTTCAAGGCCTCAGCATCTCGGGCCGGGAGCTAAAGCCTAAATTTTTTGTCATTTAGAGGAATGTTAAGTTCTGCTTCTGTACTTATTTGGTGAAAGTAACTCAAAAAGTAATACAAGAGTCATGTAACGCATTACAATTCTGGAGACAATGTATTGTAAAGTGAAATTATTTTAAATAGCAATAATAAGTAATCTATAATGCTTATTGATTTGGAAGTAACTTACTTACCCACTGCTGACGTGTGCCAAAAAAACTTGCGATGGCTAAAATGTTTTATTTTTTTAAAATCTGATTTCATGTGATTGTGTATTTAAATTATGCTTGAATATTCCCAAACACTATGACAGTGCTATCTCTGTGTGAGATATGTGATTGTTGTCATATTTCTATAAAAATCTAAAAGACATGTTTGTATAAAGTAGAAATGGATGATAAATACGCCTTTCGTATGAGATTAAATAGCAAGCACTTTGAGTGTCTTGTTCATCATATTTATATTCATATAAAAGCAACAGAACTGAAATAATATCAGGTTTATCAGCAGCAGAGCGCATGAGTGAGAATAACGCGATATCCTCCTTTGATCTCGTAGGTATCTGTTCTACTTCGAAAGGTCAGAACTGTCCGTCTTGACTGCGCTTATTTCACTGCTCCTCTCACTGCAGCCGCCTGCTCTCGCCTACATTTCAGGCCAGGCGCATCTAATAGCTGCCCAGATAGCAAAATGGCTCCGGAGCGCTTCCCCCCCGGAGTCTGTTGCTATCAGGGTGTCATTGCTGAGCCGCGTAATGCGTTTTCTTTAACCGATTTCTGAGGGAAATAGTATGAAACCTTGCGCGTTCGTTCCTATTCTACATCTGCTTAACTGTCGATATAGTTCGCATAATCATCAGTAAAGTGTATTGTGAGATCTGAGGTCTTATATCACTGTATTAGTTCACTGAGGTGCGTGACGCATCGTTGGGGAATCCTGGAGTGTGACGTATGAGTTAAAGAAACTAAGCAACCGAAAGCAATATATGTCTTCCTCAGATGTAATGTTAGTTCTGTACTTCAGCATCGGGTAAAAGAGCATTATAATCTCCTTTGTGGTAGAGAAAGCTGTTTACATGTAGGCTACGGGAAACAGCAAAGATGTTGAATTAAACATATACACAATCAGCGTTTCCACATGTTTATACTGGCCACAATAATCAAAACTTCTACTTAGCTCTTGCTCCATTTCTGCAAATCAGTTTTTGTGAATGAATGACTTGATCCACATATGGTCTTCATCAACAGCCGCTTGCGCCACCTGCTGGTGAACTGGTGACAGCAGCTGGAGATCATGCATCGGTGCTCTACTGCTATTCCTGCGAGTCCTGGATGTGCAACGCTGAATTTTCTGCCGAATTTTAACCACTATATTTGTGGCAGTGAATTTGGAAAGTGAAATAAAATGACTGAAATTTGCCTGTCGAATATTATGCATCGTATTTTTAAACAGACTGAATATTTTGGAAGTGAATTCTGGAAGGTGAATATGAATTATTGAATTTGTAATTATGAAAATGTGTGTGAAATATTTTGAATTGAAATATTCACAGCTTAAATAAACAACTATGTTAAAATACAAGGAATTAAAATGCAAGCACTGTTAATTGCAATGCACCTTTTTTTTTTCGATTTTTGGAATTCAGCATGCTTTATGTTTCAAAAACTATTGTCATTATTCTGCTTCCATAGAAAGTACTTCAGTCCAAGCACAGAGCCCGCCTGGAGGTTGAAAGTGACATGCGCCTGGCTCTCACTAAAATGAAACCACACTATGACAAATTATATAGAAGGCACCAGGCTCATCCATCCTGTTAGGAGCTTTTGAATCAATGAATGATTCAAATTGGTTTTATTGTGTTTGTAATGCAAATGCTGTCCTTCAAGTTTAACTTGTCACACGGCAACACTGTGAAAGAAGGTACCCTGTTTAGTTAATGAAAATATTTAGCAATTTTCTAGAAAAAAAAAAAGTCTTTCAGGTTTAACTTTTCATCTACCAGTGCTTTATTTACAAAAAGGTACCCTGTTCAGTTAATGTAAATATTTTGCATTCTTTTCAGAAATACAAAAAGCAGGAAA
Organism: Tor tambroides; assembly: GCA_021397915.2. Taxonomy (NCBI): domain Eukaryota; kingdom Metazoa; phylum Chordata; class Actinopteri; order Cypriniformes; family Cyprinidae; genus Tor; species Tor tambroides. The sequence continues at coordinate 142,155 of JAFVLL020006712.1, forward strand.
TTGTTAATTGTGAGAATCATTTTTGGCTATAGTGAGTTGCCAAATAATAAATAGAGTGTTACTGAAATAGCATTTCACATGTCTTTTTTGTAATATGAATTGCAATATTGCAATCTTTACATTATACAAAATTTTAGTTTACGTGTTCATACTTAAAATCCCCAGCAAGGTATCATCATATTTGGGGGTCCCTGGGATTAAAAACCCCTGCTTTAGGGTAGGGTCAAATCATGGTGGTGAGAACCCACAAGTGGCCTTGTTCATGAATGGTGTACTAGGACTTAAGCCCCAAAAATCACATCACTGGTGAACAATCAATAATACAGCGTTTGTGGAGGAATGTATTTTTACATGTGTAACATGCATTCTACAACACGTTCTACAGACTTCAAGATTCTGAACTTCCGGATCCCAACAGTGACATTCACAACGTTTCACTCAGCATAGTTTTTCTTCTACAGATCCAAACTAGGCTACAAAACTTCAGAGAGGCATGGAATCAAAAAGTACAATGAGACAAGTATTGGCCTCTGGAAAGATTTTTCCCAGGGGCTTGTTTAGAGTTTTGGGGGCCATGAGCAAGCGGTCCCTCAGTAAAAATCACGTCCTGCAAATGTGTGGTGCCTAAACACACTACTGATTTTTTCATCTTGATGGAGTAACTATTTGTGGGTCATGGAGGAAACCCTGCAGTGGCACTGTGGAGGCTCCAGTGGCAAACTCCATTATCATCTCAAGAGTGAGTGCATTACACACTCCTTCTGAAAAACATATATAGAGAAAATATGTGTTTATGTATATTATACAATTTATGTCTTTTTTTAACTTAAATACCTCCATAATTTATGATGACGTGTTTACTCATGCTAACCCAGACAATAATCTCTCCCCTCTAGTGACCTGTTATAAGATCGCAACTTTGTTTCATGCCAAATTTAAGCCGGAGAGATCTATGACTAAGGGTGTTGATCTGTCAATTTGTCAATAAAATGTCTATTTGTTTATAGGTATGTTGGTGTTGATGTGAAGATGAGGTGGACTTGTAAGTACTGTATTTTTTACAGTGCAAAAAAAAAAAAAAAAAATCTTTCAGCATTACAAATTAAAACATGGACATCATGGGAGAACCCATCCTTTACCATGTATTTACCAAGAATGTGTCTGCTTCTTCAGAACTAAGGCAGCACTGAAAAGACATTTGCGTAGACATCATGCGAAATCATCTGTAGATCATGTGAATACCCGGGTGAAGTGTAAACTCTGCTGTTTCTCAAAGGCCTGCAATTTAAAGCAGTACTCTTTCTACCTGGGGATTGACTTAAAAAAAATAATGAAACTGTCCAGTGCCTATTTAAAGACTGCAATTTCAGACTCATGTGTTCTCTACATTTGCGGCACACAGAAGTCATCATTCCCACAATAGTGGTCATTTTAAAGCAGAGTTAATTTCATGTCAAATTGAAGAGGTTGATGAAAGGTTTAAACACACAGATGATCAATCTGAGGACAGCCTACCATCCGAAGGGCATTGGCAACCAGTCCAGTCCATCGCTTTCCAGTCCAGATCTTCCTGTTGAGGAGTCAAATTGTTCACTGGATTCCTCGGTTATTGCTGCCATTATAGAAACAGTCCTGGAAACAAATCCTCCAGTCATTTTGTCCAAAAGGTGTCCTCTTAGCTCTATTTACAAGAGAACAAAATTTTACAAAGATAACTTCACTGTGATAGAACCTGTAGAGTACAGTCTTGATGCTTCTTGGAAACACATTTATGTACCAATTTTAAACATTTTAACTGTGCTGTTGAATCAACGTTTTATAGTCAGACCAAGCAGACACATGGAATTATGCTGAAATAATTAAAACTTTTATGTATGGTTTATATTTTAAGGACAACAATATCCTTTTTTCAGATTAATTACACATAGCCCTTGGACTTTACAGTACGATAACGATTTTGAAGTGTGTAACCCTTTGGGCACTTCCAGAAAAAAGCCCAAACTTTGTGCCATTTACTGGGTAATAGCAAACTTTCCAGGAAGATACAGTTCCACTTTATTATCCATCTACCTTGCAACATTATGTAACATCAAGTATGTCAAGTAGTATGGATACAGCAAAATTCTTGAACCATTTCTTTCATGCCTCGTTTCCACTGAGCGGTACGGTACGGTACGGTACGGAACGGTACGCATTTATTTGCGTTTCCACTATCAAAAGTTGTGAATGGTACC